>JAKCPI010022436.1:0-57185 GCA_023213315.1 Euborellia annulipes | reverse complement strand
CCCTTGGTATACAACGCAGGTGCGCTAACAACTACGCCAAGCCCGAGGGTAGGTACATTTGAATTAAAGATATAAAATTTATAAACAAGGGAAAATATTTATATTCTGTTACAATGGCAACCATTTCTTCTATTCTTGAAGTACAAGAGTATCCGATGATTTTATTTAAGCCATTTGAATACCAAATGGCTTAAATAAGAATGCCTGGACCCCAAATAAATATATATTATTAAATAACGGTTATCGTCAAAGTCTTATATGGCCTAAGTTGCCGAAAAGACTGTGTGAATGAGAAAAAAGTGTGAATGTTTTTTTTTTTTTAGTACAAGAGTAAAGTGTGCTTCAAAAGATTTCAAGGGCAAAATGAAAATATACATTTTAAAGAGCATCAAAAAAATAAGTTGTCTCAAAATCGTTTGAGCGAATTTTGAGAAAATCGAAAAAAAATTGAAAAATTACATCAGTAAACTACTAGTATTTTTTGGCCGATTTTGTTCAAAAGCTTCGTGTCAGGTCCCATGGGGGTGCCTAACTTAAATATAAAATTTCAACCTTCTAGCTCTTTTCGTTCTTGAGATATTTTGTTCGCCCTCAGCTGCTGAGGCCATATATGGTAGAAGTTTAAGATATTAATTATATTTTATTGTATTTATTGTACCTGGCTACAGTGTGACGTTCCACACGCCGACTTGAATTTTCAAAGGATCTTTTTTTATGTATTAATATTTTTAAATTTTTTTTAAAGTGAAACTTTTATTATATCCTCTCAAAATTTTTGGCTCTTCTATCAGCATGTCGCGTTACAAGCCGTGACGTCAAGAGCCGTGACATTGCAAGTTATGACGTCACAATCCGTGACGACAAAAATATTTTTTTTTTTTTTTTCAGAATTTGAATGCAATAACTTCGACTACTGGCTGATTTTGAGTTCACACTTAAATAAGCGGTAAATATAATTGATTTTTCCTATCCTTTATTGAAATTGAAGTTTTCATTTCTTTCACATATAAAATTAAAATTACAATCATATTATCTAAATGTTATTGTTTCACAGAAGAATAAGATATTTCTGATATTTTACTAATTTATTTAAATTTTATACGATTATAAAATTTGTATAATGAGTTTTTCAGACTATAATTTTCGAAGTTTTTACGACTATAGCTAAATTGAAATTTCTTTAAGGGATTTTTACCTTATTCTTAAAAGGAGTTATTATTATAATATTCTTAAAAGAAAATATTTAATCTTAAATTTAGAAAAAAAAAAATTAAATAATTAACTTCTTTTTTATTCTTCCTTTTGGGGAAAAATTACGTAATTAAAACTCGTTAATTTGTTCAAATTGCTTAAAACTTCTACCTGTTAAAATCTGTCGAGCAATGAATGATTATTTCCCTGTTCTTTTCTCTCAAGGCCGAGGAGGAGATAAATTTAAATTAATTTTCAAGTAATTAAACTAACAAGGTATCCTCTGATAAACACAATTTCGTTAAACTAATTATAATTGAATTTTCGTCTTATCATGATTGTCCAAGAAAAAGAAAAAATGAAATTGCAATTTCGGGACTGTTTTGGTGTTTAGGTTGGTAGGATTTGATCGCTTCTCACCGCCCATTTAATAATAATGGCCAGTGGGCAGTAAGGAGCCCTTCTTTTCACCCTTTTGGGGTCAGCCAGGCCAGGAGGCTCGTGTCAGTCAGACTCACAACATGCCTGACCCTTGGCCCCCTACGGGACCCTAAATCCCGGGCCCTATTTCCGGGTGCACCTTTCTACACTAGCGGCTACCTAGGAACCGGTTCGGGAGACCTTTTCGGACCGGCCTAAGCCCCCTCCATTGTGCCCAGAAATATAAAATAATGAATCGGAGCTAAAATGGAATTGAATAATTTATTCTGTCAATCAAGCTTAACCCGTAATTTTTTTCCTTTTAAAATTAATTTGAAAATCTCGAAGAAGAATTAGACTCAAAATTTGATAGGTCTCTAGAAACGTGGAGGAAATTTGTTCGAAATTAGAGTATGATGTATGATTTCAAAACTATAAAAATAGAATTATATTACAAGGTACAGGTGTACATAGGACATATGCACTGTTAAGGGAAACTTTTTAATCCAACAAAATCTCAAAATGTTAAGGTCCTTTCAAAGAATTTGAAAATGCATCGTTATCAACAAGCTCCCTGTGTCTATCTTCCCCAAAACCTACAATCTTCAGACTTTTAAGTATAATCTCAACAGGCATCTTCTCAGTTCCCGCAGTTGAGTTCCCCTTTTATGCCTCTCCTTTTGTTTTTATTTTCTTACTGGCCGCATGTGACCACTGGTCATTATAGGTCTTCGGACGTTATACACCCATTCCAAAAAAAAAAAAAAAAAGTTATCAGATTATTTTTTTTACTCTCTCTTATCTGTATATATGTTAATGAGAGAAAGTATTGGATTCATGTCAAAAATTTAATGTCGAGATTTTGATAGATATACGTTTTGGGGTCCCCTGAATCCAAAAAAGTGGTTTTCGCGACATGGTCTGTCAGTCTATGTGTTTTTGAACAAAATCGACCAAAAAGTACTAGTACTTTACTGATGTCCTTTTCAGTTTTTTTCGATTTTCTCAAAATTCGCTATAACGATTTTGATTAAAATTCAAAAATAAATTGTTTTTTTCATACTCTTTAAAATGTATATTCTCTGCCATTGAAATTTTCTGAAGACCACTTTACTCTTGTACTTCACTTCATAGGGAAGGTAGGAGAAATGGTTGTCATGGTAACAAAATATAAATATTTTACCATGTTTATAAATTTTACATTTTTTTTTTTTTTAACTGTCACACTTTTTTCTCATTCACACACACATACACACAGTCTTTTCGGCAACTATGGCCATTTAAGACTTTGACGATAACTGTTATAGAGATTAATATACATATTAGGGGTCCAGGCAACTTAATCTTATTTAAACCATTTGGTATCCAAATGGCTTAAATAAAATCATCGGACTGCCTGGGGTCCGAACCCGCGACTTTTGGTATACGAGGTTAGCACGCTAACCTCTACACCAAACCCCGAGGGCAAAATTTTGCATCTTAAATTCTAATATATAGGTGGAAACTAAATATATCTGGACACAAAAAAATCTGGTGTGACAAGCATAGAACACAACTTTCGATTACCGAAGGTAAGAGAAAGTTGTGTGTTGTGCTACCAGTCATACCAGATTTTTTACATAAATACCGTAAGATACCCTGGATAATAATAATTATAATGATTCAATATAGGTAGAAGGATATTTTTTGGCATGTTTTTTTTATATATCTTTTTTTTTTTTTTTTTAAGGTCCTTCTCGGCATCTAAGGCCATTTAGACCCCATCCCTCATTTATTTCAAATGATTTGTAGTCAAATCAAATGAAATAAATTTTTCTCGCTTGGGATGGGAAGCGAACCCGGACTCCGGTGCGAGAAGCTAATGTCTTCTCACTGAGCCACGGCTCCCGGGCATTTTTATATATCTAAACTAATATAAAAATAATTTATTTCTAGTGATTATCAAAAGAAATAAAGGACAGTAAATGCCGATAAATCATCATGATCAGAACAAAATCAAAAATTTCAGATAAATATATTATAAATCCAATAGATATTCATCTCTCTTATCTCTTATTAAAACTTCAACTTCAGGTAGTACATTTCAATTTCATCCAATTGGTTAGTATAGTATATTTTCTCTCAATTGAAGAGCAAATAGAGGAAGCAATCGAGCGGCCATTGTGTCCATTAGTTTGGAGAGGCGAGTGTCCGTCCGAAGGGGGCTAAGAGGGCTCACGCCCGGGGCGGGACTCAACGGCCGAGGGAAGGGTCTCCCGTTGGTCAGCTAAGGGTCCTCTAGACTTCGCCCCAAAACATGCCACAAGCCCTTTCCCACACACACACACACACACACACATGCAATAAGCACACTCGGAGTCCACTTGAGGGCGAACAAAAGCACCCAGGCGGCTCTCCTAATGCAGTTACTTCCACCAATTAGATCAGTGGTCGAATCACCCAATGGTCCAGCGGGCTCTGTTTAGGGGTGGAGGCCATTTGCAATGTCCGAGTCATTGCTCACAAAAAAAAGCAATGAACGAATTACGACATTTTTGTTAATTATTTAGGAAAAAGAAAATTATTTTTTATTAAATTTTGCCTAAAACAATAATTTAGTGAAAAAAAATATCTTTCTAATGAATTTAATGTAGTGACGAATATTGAAACTCATTAGAAAACACTCAAATATATGAAGAAATAAAAAAGCAACGTGAGGGCGCAGTCTCAAAGGGCCGGAGTTAGGCTAAATGCCCCCAGAGACTAAATATTATTTTTGTCCAAATTTTTTGGGTTTCTACAAAATTTGCATTTTAAAACATTCTTTTTTCAAAAATAATAGCAGTTTAGGACGAAAAAAAACTTTTTTTCATGAAGAAAAAATTCAAAAAAAAAATTTTTTTTGAAAAGTTATAACTTTTTAAAGTGAAACTTTTATTTCATCCCCTCAAATTTTTTCGCTCTTCTATCAGCATGTCGAGTTACAAGCCGTGACGTCACAAGTCTGAGGAAAAAAATATTTTTTCGTATTTGAATGTTTTTTCAATGATTTTCTATGGGTCAACGCACAACGAGGAGGCAAAACACAATTGAGCATCATTCGACATCATTGAACAAAATGTTTTGCCATTGAACGTTTTGCTCAATCGGTGTGTGTTCTCATTAAGCAAAATGTTTTTGTCATTGAGCGTTTTTGCTCAATGGCCGAACATTTTGTCCAATGCTAACGCACACCGATTAGGCAAAACATTCTACTGAATGGGAAAACATTTTGGCTAATCGGTGTGCGTTGGTTTTGCTCCTCTTGGACAAAACGTTTTGCCCAATTGGTGTGCGTTTCGCCTAAGAGGTTTCAACATTCGCCATGCATTTTGCCTACTTTTGTTACACCCGGTTTAATAACTTTTTCTTTTTAATCTATAGACTCTTTAATCTATGAATACTTTATTTTTAAAATAAAAAAAAAAATGACTATACCCTACTTCAAGTAAATATCAAGTAAAAAGGTGACTACAAGAAGTAGGAATTATTTTTTTTTTTTTTTTTTTAGAACATTAAGGTGCGCGTCTCGGGGTGCTAATTTTGGGACTTTCCAGCGGCCACAATTTTGAAGCTATCGACCTCAAATTTTTTTTAAATTAAAGCTATTTAAAATATTTACAACTTATAGAAGCCCTTTTTTTATTTTTTTTTTATTTTATTTTAATTTTTTTTTTAGATTAATGGCATTAAATAAAAGATATTTTAAAAATAGGAGCTCTATAAGTTGTAGATAATTAAATTAGTAATCATTGTGTTAAAAATAATTAATTTTTTGCCTTTAATTAATTAGCTGGAAAGTCTAGAATGAAATGGAACAAGTTGCGTGCTATCCAATGGGGGAACACTAACGCACTGGTGCCCTCGAGTCAATCGTGTTTTAACGGTTTTCCGAGACCGCACCTTAATATGAAAAATTCTTGTATTCTTGACATAAATTTCATTCTAATAAGTGAAGTATCGGCCTAAATATTAATTTTTATAAAGATACTCTATTTATAATAAATGCTTTTGAATTCGTTCTCTAATTGTATAATTATATATTTAATAGACGCTCTGAATAAAAATGAAAAATGTTGGATTTTATTGATAGAATTTAGAGATCAAGATTAGAAAAAAAATAAATAAATATATTTAGCTAAAGGCTCTATGTATTGGAGTTTAATTGAAATAAGAGGAAAGTTATAAATTAAAAAGTATCTGATTTCTTTTCCAATTCTCGTTCTGATTTATTGATTTGCAGGTAGCTATTCAATTTCCAGTTTTGTCAATTAATTTTGAGAAAAACTCCTTGACTCCCACTAAAAATGGTTTCCCACGCAGATGAGACAATAAGTCTGTTCGTTTTGCCTGCCATTTTTCCCTGCATCCTGTTCGTTTCATTTTTTGCACGCTAGGTGCACTCTAGCAAAACTTGCAAAATTTACACCTTTTTACAAAACATAGGTTTTGTGTAATTGACTAAATACAGTTGAAAAGTGTCAATGAATATAAATCTCAAAATATGAAATTAAACAATTAAAAGCGCACCCTCCTCAGATGGGACGTTAAGAGAGAAGTTGAATCAAATAAAAAATAAATTCTTAAAATATTAAACAGCGTTAAAATTTTTTATCAAATTTGTATCTTTACATCTAAATTATATAGAAGATGAAAGAGAAAGAGACAGGGAAAATGGAGTTCATATCTCGTCAATTCCCTTGCTTCTTGAATATACATTGATAATAATTTTAAGTCAATATCATTCTCTGAATATGATTCCTTTTGGAGTCCAAATATTATTTTAGCCGGTGATCTTGCCACTGAATGGCAGATGCCGTTTTATGAACTAACAACATATAACGTCTCTCTCTCTCTCTCTATTCGCAATTTAAACTTGGTTAAATAAAAAATTTTTTTATCTAGTTAGAGATTGAATAGCCCTTGGACAATAGAGCTCGTTATTATTTCAGCATTCGTTGCTGACCACCATTTGCTTATCGTTCGCGAACCATCTAAAGCGGATTAGGCCTGGAGACGACCCTTTGAAAAGCTAAAAAAAATATATTCAAATGACCCTTTTCAAATGTGTATATATACACTCAGTTATTTAGTAGCAGACGTAAAAATAAAAACCGTTAATGATCAACAGATGGATTTTACACACCTGGAAGTTTATTTAATAAAATTGTGATAACATTTGGTTATAAAAATACGTAAATAAATCTTATTATAAAAATAAAAGTGGAAAAGATCGCCATCGGCGGAGCTTTACCACTTGCCAGAGGGCTACGCCCCCTGGACCCCTTTGCTCACCTTCGGCGAGTTTAAGGTTTTAAATTTCCCTCTCTGACAGGTATATTCTCTAAAAACAGACGTTAAAATTAAAAATAAACAAATAGGAGTTAAAAAGTAATGTAAAAACAATCAGCGTTATTCAAAATCACTTCCTTGCCTCAAATAGCTACTCTGTAAACAAAAGTTTAAAGCCAAAGCGTTAACATTTAGTAAATAGTGTTAAAAATTAATGCCATGGATGCTAGGGAGTGCCTTTAATATTTTAACGTCGTGTTTAAAACAAAAATGACGTCCTTAACCTAAAAAGTGATGTTATGATTTTGATAGCTTTGAAATAAAAGCAACATGTTAACGTCGCTGTTAAAACTTTGTCTAGAGAATAGCATTTTTTTAACGCTGATTGTTTTTACATTACTTTTTAACGCCTATTTGTTTATTTTAAATTTTAACGTCTGTTTTTAGAGAATAGACCTGTGAATTAGTTTTAAATTTCCCTCTCTAACTCCACTTCCTTTTTTTTGGCCAATCAGGCAACCTGACAGGCACATACACACAGCAACAGGAAGTCAGCCGCTAGCGCTTTTTATTATAGTATGATTATTTATTATTTATTAGTCAGAAGTCAGAAATTTATTCAAATTACTAGATTCTAAATAAGCCTCAGATGGTGAAAAATATCTTCAAAAAAATTTACATATTTTTTTATCTTTTTTGGTTACTGAACCCATTTAAGGTCTTGAATGTATTACATATACAGTATATTTTAAATACAATAATACCGATGGCTACCGAAGTTGCACACGTTGATTGCTCGGGGTCACCAATCCCGAGCTTTCGTGAGCTTGGCATCACTTAACCACAACGATTGTCGTGATTGTTGCTCTTCTCCGTTGCGAGACCCACCTCCCCTCTACACATTGAATAAATAATAGTAACGTACAAATACTGTATTAATAGATTAAAAAACTTTTTTGATAAGCTCTCGCTTATTCGGGTATAATAATTTTAAAAAAAAATCAAATATTCCACTGTGTGTTGTGATGGGCGATATCATAAGTAGAGCAAGAAACAAAATTTGAAAAATTTCAGGACATCTAAAAAGAATATTTATACAACACATGTCACAGAGGAAATGTCAATCTTGGCCTGTGCCCGTTTTTTTTTTGGGTTCCTATAAGAAGCGTGAGATGAATTAAACAGGAAATTATAAAAGGACACCCCCTTCGCCAATCTCCTGAGGGGGGATTCTTTCTCTCCCCATTGTATTGATCACAATGCTCTTTGTTTCAATCAAATAAAATTTTAAAAAATTTCAATTCCCGTTGTTGTAATTAAATCAGACGTCTCTGCATCCAGCTGCAAATAACGCCTTTGTCCAGGTATCCCGCAACAATGGGGTCGACAAACACTTTGACTTTCACTTTTATTTAAAACAAAAATTCTACCTAATCTGAAAATAAGTAATGTAGAGTTCTGGCTTTTTGAATGCATGTTCTCTTTTAATTTTCCTTTTAGTAAAGCATCCAGTTATGTACATTGACACGCTTAGGGAGCCATTCAAGTATTAGTAAAGTAGCGTGTGTGTCACATTTGCTTATATTCTTCAAATAAAAAAAGGCAGGTGTTCCAAAAAAAGGACAAACGAAAAAAAATATTTCCGCAAACAATGGGAGAAGCAACAATTTGTTTATTATTGCTGTCAAACGTACGTAACAGGTCTAAAACAGTCAAAAAAATTTGAATAACCACAAGGGACATTCTAGGTTATACTTATGTGGGAATTAAAATACTATTCCTCGATTTTAATTTTCATATTTTAAATTTTTGTAGTAAAAATTGGTTAACCCCATATTCCCTGTCAAAAAGTTAGTGGCACCTCCGTTTTCGTATAATCGGTATAATAAAGTATGCTATTTGTTTATTAAAGTTTTTGTGGTTTGTATTATTATTATTATGAGAGTTTTTAATTATAGACCCCATTTCGTACCACTTATTCAGCAGTGAAGTTAGCAACTTCTCGTGGGTCTCTCTACGAGGTTCCAGAACCGAATTTTAGCTTCTACTTTTCTACCTCTGGCTCTGAATATGTCCGATTTAGAGCACTCTAAGCCGATCTAGCTCCGATATTCAACCTTGAGATCATACCATAAGTCGAAACGTTGTACAGTGTTTATATTTTTAATTAATACAAAATGGGGACTATAATTAAAAACATGAGGGCTCGCTGGTGTAGTGAGCTAGGGTGTCAGCTTCTGCAAAGAAGATCCCTGTTCAAATCCTTGGCATGTGGGATTTTTCATTAAATAAAAATATTTATTTAATGTAAACAAATCCTCAAGCAGGCACTGGATTGGAATATAGGATCTTTCCACAATAGCCCTCAGGCAACTCTACGAGGAGAGGGAGTTGCTGTGACATCCCGTCCTGTGGAAGGGACGTAAAGAAGGTTCCCTCTCAGTGATGCATTCTTCGAAAGGAGTAGGCTACACGCCGGTGCTGAGGGAGTCCCTCCTCAAACTAGGACATCCTCCATAGCATAGAAGAGGTTGGATAAAAAAAAAAAAAAAGGAGCCGGTTGGAACCAGAAATAAGGATTAGTTCACTAGCTAGAGACGAAGAGCAGAAGGAGGAGTTAGAGATAGGAAATTATGTAACTTCAGGGGTGCCGGTAGATGGCTACGGCCAGAGGCCGGTTGGGTTTGAGGTGTGTCTCCGTACACGTAAGCACCTCGGGTAAATAAACGGGGATCCCGATAGGAATTTCAAAAATAAAAATAAAAATTAAAAACATCCACAATAATAAAGTAGTTTATTATTTTTTATTGAATTATAATTGAGTCTGTCATTTCAAAACCCACATTTTTTTCCAACGTGATTTTTTGCTGTAAATACTTCCTTAAAGGTAGATGAGTATTCTGGGTAAAGTCTACGTCAACTCAATACATTCCTTCCTCTTCATATTCCATATCCTCTTCATATTCCATTTATCGGAACATATTTAGCTGGCCAATTGCAAATGTTGAAGTTTACCGCAAAAAAGCATGTTGGAAAAAAGTGTGACTTATGCGGTATTTGAAATGACCGATTCAGTGACGTAGCGAGGGGGTGGGCAAGAGGGGGTCTTCATGCCCCGGGCGCTACTCACAAAAAGGGCGCTAAATGGTCCGCAAAACAAAAAATAATTTTAATGTCCGGGGAAAAAATTTTTCGCGTGACGGGAAAATTTGGTTCCACAAAAAAAATAAAATTTTTCCTCAGGAAGGGGAAAAAATTCCGCAAAATTTAGCCTCCCTGAAAAAAAGATAAAATGATTTTAAAAGGCAGGGCAAAAAAATTTTCCGCAAGCAAGAAAATTTTTTATTCAGGCCCCCGAAAAAAATTTCTATATACGCCCCTGTATATTGTATGGTTTTCGAATGGGGGGGGGCGCGCTAAAAAGATATTGTGCCCCGGGCGCGAGTTAAGCTCGCTACGTCACTGGACCGATTCAAATATTTTTTATTGAATTTTGTGATTTATCAGGTTTCCTTTATATTCTTCAACTGACTATAATGTAATATACATGTATTTATTATCTCATTTCTATTATTTCAAGCCCGCTGACGTTAACTAATAATTAAATTTTTATATTTTTATTAATTAGGACAAGAGCTATTTAGGGTTTTTAATTAATCCCTTCTTTTTAGAAGATCTATAAAAATGTCTTTAAGTAGTAGCCTACTAAATAAAAACAAACCAAATTCTAAAATATTAATATTAATTTATGAAGTTTAATGAAATTAATAATGCTAATGCTCAAATTTATCTACTTTTCTTTAAATAATATTTTCCATTTAAATTTTTTGGCAACTTTCTCTACAGACACTTTTTTTTTTTGTTTCTACTTTTTGTTTAATTACTTAACTTCTTTAACTTTTTAATTATTATAAATGGAATCAATTTGAGCTTCTTCAACAGGTCTAACAAAAACTATGTTTTGAAAACAATATTTTTTTATATCCCCTGAATTACATTTTGTTAACACAAAAAGTGCTTTGAACGCATTTTGAATAACAATTACTTTTTATAATCTTGAACTCTTTAAAAGAAAGTAGAAGGAGACTTTTCAATATATGCTTATATGATGTTACAAAAATAATAAATGGGATAAAAAAAAAAAAATAGAATAAATTGAAATAAGTGTCGATTTGTTAAAGGTAAATGTTTGTTCCATTTGAAGTTGATTGTCTTATTTTTTGATAATCAATTCGATGACGACCAATCGAGGCGACTGTAGCTGTAGCTGTAGCTGTAGCCATCAGGCTCTCCCTCCTCTCGCCTCCGGCTGCTCCGTAATTGAATATCGATTGGACTATCCATCAGCTAAACACAGCCGGGGATTCCACCCCGAGTTTCCACCTCCACCTCTCCCTATTCTCTTCCCTACTTCGTTGCTTATTCCTCCCTCCCTCGCTCGATCTCTCTCATTACCCTCCTCTATATTCATTTTTTTAAACAAATATAATCACAATTTGTTCAAAATAAAAAAAAATAACGAGAGAAGGGAATGTTTAATATATTTTATTATAAAAACAAAATGTGTAATGGATTTTGATACATGAACATCTTTTTGGACAGTCTCACTTTCTATTCGCTTTTTTATTATTTTATTTTAATATGTATTGTATTTATTTTTTGTCTCTATTACAATCTTGGAAAATTTCATTGGCAGAAATGGCTGGGGGTCTTATGTTAATAATTTGTAAAATTAAATAAATAAATAATCTTCGAAAAAATGGTAACATGGAAATAATGTACAGTACAGTATTTACAATACAAATGTGGTATAAGGACAGGGATAGTTATATTAATAAGAAATGGTTACCAACATTCATTGATTTTGTATCCTTTTGTACCCCATCATAATAAATTTTTATTTACTCTTCTCCCAAACATCTATTTCAATCAATAACATGTTGATATGTTGGCTGTAGATATTAATTGATATAAGAGACAGGGAATTGACCAACTAAGACCAATCTCTCTGATATCAATCAATGAATAGATCTTCATGTATGAAAAATATTATTTCACTTGTTCAAATTAAATTGAAGAATTGAACTGAAATTAATTTGAAAAATATGGGTACAAATGGTTATAGTAATATTGCTATATTATCATGAACTTGGCCATGAATTTCTCATTTCTCAAAACTTAAAATTATAATCTAAAAAAATCTGGTGTGACTGGCGCACAGCACACAACTTTCTCTTACCCTTCGGTAAGAGAAAGTTGCGCACTGTGCTGGTCACACCAGATTTTTTGTGTCGAGATATATTTAGTTTCCGATAGCACCTTAGTTTCAAACTTGCATTTTAAATGTTGACTGCTTCAAATAAACTATGGTTATTTTTCAAAATTTTAATCTCATATTTGGACATTTTATACACAATATAGAATCGTAAATAAATACAAAATTTCATAAGAATTGGAAAAAAAATTTTAAATGCGTAAAAAGTTCCAAAGGGGACCCCTTTTGAATCGAAATTAACATACAAATCTCTATAGGAAATTAACATTGTTTCTATGCGAAGATAAGGTGGAAAGGGAATTTAAAAAGAGTAGAGAGAGACGATAATGTTTGCAAGTGAGAGAGAGACATATATGTTTTCTTTGAAACAATTAAAACAGAAATAAAAAAAATAAATGGGAATTTAAATAATAATTGATTTTTAATCTAATAAAAAGAAAAAGATTTAAATTCCGTTACCATGGCAACCATTTCTATCTTTCCTATGAAGAACAAGAGTAAAGTGGTCTTCAGAAGATTTCAATGGCAAAATGAGAATATACATTTTAAAGAGCATCTAAAAAATAATTGATTTTTGAATTTTAAAAAAATCCTTGGAGGGAATTTTGAGAAAATCGAAAAAAACTGAAAAAGTACATCAGTAAAGTACTAGTACTTTTTGGCCGATTTTGTTCAAAAGCTTATTTTGAGCGTGTGGGAGGTACCTAAGTTAAATATAAAATTTCAATCCGGTAGCTCAATTCCTTCATGCTAAAAATCTGTCCACACATACAGACACACACACACACACACACACATACATACACACACACACACACACAGACCAATTTGCGGGACCCACTTTTTTGGACTCAGGGGACCTCAAAACATGTATATCCATCAAAATCTCGACATCGAATTTTTGACATGATCGCAATACTTTCTCTCCTATATATTTCATATATAGGCTAAGAGAAAGTAATAGGAAGAAAAAATTGTAGCGATCTTGAATCAAATGTATCCAAGGCGAGCATCAAATATTTTTTTTAATTATCCCTTTCAGCTACTATGGCCATTTAGGGGTTTTAAGTAGGGGAGAGGGGGGACATTGGGACACGAGGCACATTGGGACATTCGAATTTTAGCCCTACTAAATGTGCCCATTTTATTATAGAAAATTTTTTCTTAATAAAATGGGTACTTAATGCACCCTAACGGTCAAAGAGAACAACTCAAACTTTATATTTAGTAGAGCTAAAATTCGAATGTCCCAATGTGCCTCGTGTCCCAATGTCCCGCCCCTCCCCCTACGCAGTAGCCTATATATTGTACTGTTTTACTGTATTTATTTATTTAATTGTTATTTTGGCGGGATGTACAGTGAGGGACAGTATTAAGTCCCACCCATGCGTCTTCTACATGTGATTATTTTATTTATTTTTTAAAAGAAAATGAAAATCTTTTATTTTCTAGGTTTGAACCATGAAAGTTTCCATTAAAAAATAACTTATATAATTTTTTTTTTTTTTTAATCAATGAAATAATCACAAGTAGAAAACGTATGTGGGACTTAATATTGTCCCTCACCGTACATGTAAGTTCTTTAAAGCATCAAATATAAATATTCAAGCTCAATGCATTGAGAAATGAAAGAGTTATTTTATTTGTATGTAAAATAATTATTTATAAAATATATTTTATATGTACTTATTGTATAGTGAGGGAGGGCTGAGTAGCCCTAACCTAAATTAAAAAAAATATATATCTTATAATACCTGAAGAAGGCCACAGAATGAGTGGCCGAAACGTTATAATTTTTACAAATAAACCACAGTCAAACCGAAAATCAAATTTTTTTATTAATGATAACAACTGTGAAAGCCTAAACTCAAAAAAAAAAAAAAATTATTGATGATATAATTATTTGTTGTATTTCAAGTCAAAAAATTTTGGATACCAAATGGTTTAAATAAGAATGCCTGGACTCCCAATATGTATATTAATCAATAACATATATCGTCAAAGTCTTATATGGCCTTAGTTGCCGAAAAGACTGTGTGTATGTGTGTGTGAATGTGAGTGTGAAGTGTGAGTGTTTAAAAAAAATAAAGTCAAAAAGTCTCAGTTTTTAGTATTTAACTGAATTCTAATCTGAATAATGTATATATTTATCGTCTACCTCCTCCTGATAAGAAAATAAAAAAATAAAAAATAGGTCAGTTAAAGTCAATTAGCGATAATTTAATAAAAACAAAATTATTCTGATCGTTTTTTTTTTGACTATGAATATTAAAGAGAGCATTTTATTTATTTATTTATTTATTTTTTGTGCTTCCACCCTTCCACCCTTGTTCAGTTGGTTATATATTTGGCGTACACTGTACGTGTTGGCGAGGGTGTGTGAGTGTGCTATTAGAAATGGCGCAGGGGTGGCAGCAGGCCTAGGAGGCCTGGGGGTGGGGATGGGGGTGGTGGTGGTGGTATTAGCGTGTGGCTGCGTTCCCATGGCGGCGGCAGCGGCGGTCCAGCCTGGGGGCGGAGCTTGTGTGGGGCTGATGGGCGTGGCCACCCCCACCCACTGACCTGACCACTCCCTCGCTGCTGTCGCCTCTCCGCCGCCGAGACCTCCGACGGTCTGTCTGCAACACCGTCCTGTCCTGCCTGTCCTATCATTTGCTCCTGTTACTAATGAAATTTTCACTTTTTTTTTATTAATTATTCAAAATAAAACATTTTTCTTTTTATTAAAGAAATTAAAGACATTATTCTAATTTTTGTCAGTAATAAATTAATATCTACGTTAATCTATATTTATTTATATCTATATTTATATCTTTTTATTTATTTGAAATTATATAACTTACCAGAAAATAATTCTGGAGTTAATTGTATAAAGAAATCGATAATTTCGAAATAATAAGAATTAAAATCTAATATCTATTTCACTGAGAAAGTAATAATATTGAATTTTGATTAAAGTAAAAAAAACAATAACTTCCTTCACCTTTTTTTTTTTATTTATATTTTAGTTTTATCGTGTGATAATTTAACGCTTGAGAAAATTTTATATCATGCTCGTGATAATAATAAAAACGAATAAAAATGTCTTGTTAAAAGAGATTTTTTTTTTTTTTTTGTTTTGTATAAGTAGTAACTTGCAGAATTTGACCGAAATTATGCATGTCTAGCCGACGTCTAGTTGCATTTATCACAGGCAAGGTCGTTCAACCCTTTTTTAAAGATTGTTTCTTTCGTCGACTTTTTTACGAGCGTAAATTTGGCCCAGTTTTTATTTTATGAATGGAACTCACACATACACACACACATCAACACAACGACTCACGTTGAGTTGTAAAGAACACGGAGGCGGTAGGGTGTGTGTGTGTGTGTGTGTGTGGGTGGGGGAAAGCAAGTGGGGTGGTAAAGAGGAGGCGGATGGAGCGACGGCGGCGTCGGCGGCGGCGCGAGAAAAAGCGAATTAATTGATGCACGAGTTGAAAAGTTTGCTCGGTGAGGTTCGTTCGTCGTACGCCGTTGCCGTGCCGCTGGCGGCATTGACATTGTAAGAGGCACTGAGGGTGAGGGTAAGAAGGCAAGAAAAAAAGAAAAAAAAAGAGAGAGAGAGAGAGAGAGAGAGGAAAATTAGAACTATGCCAGTGGTATTATCTCTTTAATGAAATTTATATGTTTTTCATTATTTAAGAAGTCTTTTGAAAGAAAACAACAAAATATAAATACGTTATGTTAAAAGAGATCTTTTTAAAAAGTAGAATATACCTGTCAGAGGCTTAGTTCTGAGTAATAAGACGTTTATCAGAATTACATACATGTTTAGAACATTGATTAAATTAAACAACCGTCAATCTAAGGGCCGGTTGCTTCAGTCAAGTTTAGTCAACTAGCAAACTTATAGATAGCAAATCATCGATATAGGATAAACACGAACCCTCTTAACGTTCGATTTTTATTTAAAAAAAAACATACACTTCCCCCCCCCCCCCACACACACACACACATACACATAGTCTTTTCGGCAACTTAGACCATTTAAGTCGATACTCATTAATTATTAATATATATAAATTGGGAGTCCCGACATATTTATTTAAGCTATTTGGTTTCCAAATGGCTTAAATAAAATCATAGGACTGCCTGGGATCCGATCCCGCGACCCTCGGTATAGAAGGCCTGCACGCTAGCAACTGCACCACGGCCCGAGTGCAACCTTCGAGTAAAAAAAAATCATTTTTCACATATAATTAGCTATCTATAAATATTTCACCCCTTAGTTAAGCCTTATACCTAACTTTGGGTCTTACCAAGTTAACTACAGGCTGGGCTTTTATTTCACATGCTACAATTAATAGTATTTTTTATGAAATATTTCCCAAAAAAATTTATATTTAATGTTACTTGCACAATTGACAAAAAAAATTATATATAATCCAATCGAAACAAAAACTTTAATGTTAATTTTCTCAAAGATGGCGTTTGACACACTAATGCATAACAGGGTCCAAATAAGGTGAAAATATGAAATTATAAATGTTCTCTCTTATAATAAACCACAAAGTTCATTCAGATAACAAGATTGTCTTCTTTATTTTTATCATTTTTTTTTGGCAACTAAGGCTATTTTATTTTTATTTTATAATTTAATTAA
The DNA here is from genome assembly GCA_023213315.1 of Euborellia annulipes. NCBI lineage: Eukaryota > Metazoa > Arthropoda > Insecta > Dermaptera > Anisolabididae > Euborellia > Euborellia annulipes. Next base: position 40,347 of record JAKCPI010022436.1, on the reverse strand, counting down.
ATAGCTGCAAGTGTGAGCGTAGCAAAGCGGCAGCGTAGCGGAGCGAGAGCTTGTAGCTAGAGAAATTTCATTGTTCTGGTTGGGTTTCTAATCCAGTGGTTCCCAACCGGTGTGCCGCGTGATTGGCTAAGGGGTGCCGCGAGATATTGAAAAAAAATTACCCTATGCTTAAGCTAACAAAACTATTGATATATTTTTTAAAAAGTTTTTACTATATTTTGTTATGATGTACATTACTACACTCGCGGACAAAAAAATCGAGCCACCTATTTTTTTTTTTTCAACTTCACTTATCTCATAGTCAAGACATCCGATTGGATTAAAATTGGTGTCATTTTTTTAGGTAATTTATTGCAATTTAATAATAAAAAAAACTGTTTCATTTTGTTTTAAAACTTTTTGATTTATTGAAAAATAATACAAACATAAGAAAACTTGGTTATTCGAGATTATGAATAATTTCATTATTTTTAAAAATAAATCTCATTTTATTTTTAATCTTGAAACAAATCAATTTAAGTTAATATCAGAAATTTAGAAAGAGCATAAAGCACACTTTATTTCCAACTTAACATGGATACACCACCCGTGGTTGCCGCACAAGTTGTTGCGTTAATTCAAAGCGGACTTTCACAGCGTATTGTGGCACAAGAATTAAATTTAACTCGTTCATCGGTTCAAAGAATTTAGCAACGATATAATGAGACTGGATCTCATCACCGTCGCCCCGGGTCTGGAAGAAATCGTGTTACAACTCACATAGACGAACGCTAACTGTACTGCGCGATCGATGGTTAAATGCAATTCAAATTCGACAGAGACTACAGGACGCCCGGGGGGTGGCTGTAAGTTCACGTACTGTGAGACGAAGGTTGCATGAACAAAATCTTAGGTCTCATAAAGCTGCAACTAGCTCAAAATTGACCACAGACCATCGCAAAGCCAGACTAAGATTCGCTCTGGAACACGTTGATTGGACTCTGGAACAATGGACCAGAGTTCTTTTCACGGACGAATCAAGAATATGTCTCCACAGCAATGACAAACGACAAAGAGTCTACCGACGCCCAGGAGAGCGATATGCCCCTTGTTGCATAACCGGGACGGTCAGTTTCGGAGGTGGTTCCATAATGGTATGGGGTGGAATATCCTTAGAAGCTAAAACAGATCTTGTTTTTATTGATGGGGGGAGCCAATCCAATTAATCGGAGAGGACTAACGGCTATTCGCTATACTCTGGAAGTTCTTGAAAATCATGTGATGCCCTATGCTGGATTTATCGGCGAAAACATGTTGTTTATGCATGATAATGCAAAACCTCACAGTGCTAAAATCGTGAAGTGTTATCTTCAAGAGGTCGGCATTCAAACAATGGAGTGGCCAGCACGCAGCCCGGACCTGAATCCTATAGAACATCTTTGAGATGAGTTAAAAAGAAGAGTTTGAGCCAGAAATACCTCTATAGAAACGATTGCTGGGCTAAAATTTGCGTTGGAAGAGGAATGGCAAAATATCCCACAGGATGCCATCTTTGGTTTAATTGCTTCAATGAAATCAAGAATGCAGGCAGTTATTAAGGCACGAGGGTCAATACAAGATATTGAAGTTACATTTTTCAACACAAAATTTTTTAATCTTAAGAAATAATGAAATTATTCATAATCTCGAATAACCAAGTTTTCTAATGTTTGTATTATTTTTTAATAAATCTAAAAGTTTTAAAGCAAAATGAAACAATTTTTTTTTTATTATTAAATTGCAATAAATTACCTAAAAAATGACACCAATTTTAATCCAATCGGATGCCTTGATCATGAGATAAGTGAAGTTGAAAAAAAAAAAATAGGTGGCTCGATTTTTTTGTCCGCGAGTGTATATAATATTTCAATAAATTTACATATTAAACTTAATTTTTTTTTTTAATTCAAGGAAGAATGCCCCTAGTGATTTGTGTTATTCCCAACGTTGCCGTGAACTTCAAAAGTTTGCAAAACTCTGCTCTAATCTATGACCTCTAATTTGTCAGAATTTGTTTCTTATTGCAAAGGATTTAAAAAACACAATTTGTCACAAAGCAAGAGAATACCCTTAAAAGAAGAAAATATTTTGAGTAGTGGTGCGAGTTGTAATCCATTACCCCTTGACAAGAGATAACCAACAACACAAATATCATTATCGGTTGCCTATCTATAGGCGTGCTAGTTCCCTCCTCACCCTTTCCTTTTCTTTAGCCATTTGTATGGTCTGGTCTGTTAGAGAGGGTGCATAAATTTTTTTCTTCCTGGAATTTAGGCAAACCAAACACCTAAATAGATTTTTTTTGATTAATTGCACCAGACAAAGGGACCACGGTAGTTTTTAAAACCCCTTAGCACTGAATCATGTCAATTCTCTAAGTAAAAACGTTAACTTTTAACATCTTGAATCAGCGTTAATTCATTTTAACACTTCCTTGCCTCAAATTGCTATTCTGTAAGAAAAAACTTTAACGCCCAAGGGTTAACTTTTAGTCAATAGTGTTAAAAATTAATATCCTGAGGATTCTTTTAATATTTTAACGTCATATTTAATGATTCAAAATGAAGACTAACTAAAAAGTAAGGTTATGATTTTGACAGCTTTGACTTATTAATGTCGCTGTTAAATTTTGGTTAGTAGAATAGTATTTTTTTAACGCTTTTACAGACGTTAAGTCTGCGTTTAGAGAATGGAATGAATAAATTTTATTTTTATTAGACATTTCTTTAACAACTTTTTCTTCTTTTGTACATATTTTCAAATACTTTTAAGTAATTAGGGAAAGGTAAAATTATGATGTGGATAAAAATAGTCTAATTCAAAAATTTAAAAAAATATCACCAAGAATAATGAAAATTTTCATAATTTGTTATACTGGGGTTAATGAAATCTCGGTATGACAGCCATAAAAATGAAATATGATGAGCATCGTTTATAAACATACCTTCCTTAACTCAATTCCCTGGGTCTAATCTCAATTTTACTGTTATTCTTTTGGTTTTGTTAGTGGCAATATTTTGATATAGTGCCAAAAAAAAAAATGAGTCAAGGTGAGGTCTTAAGTCCCCCTCTCTCTTCTCTCCTCAATGAATAAGGGGCTGACAGAATGAGTAAGAGTCTAAGAAAAAGAACGTTAACGAAAAGGGCACACGTTGTTTGCCAAGTTATTTTTACGAGCGTAATTTTGTCCCAGTTTTTATTTTATGAATGAAGTCTCGCGCCGAGTTGTAAAGTAGTAGCTGAACGACGAAAGAAAAAAAAAGTAAAAAGAAAAAAAAAAGGGAATTAATTGCTGGAAGAATGAGATGCTTCTTTAAAGAGGGAATGCGAAGATAAAGAATGCCTTCCGGGTAAACTTTAAATGACGTATTTCTTTTATAAAAATTCATTTAATTTTATTTATTAAAGAAACCACCTCAATAGTAAATGTTTTATATAAAAATAGATAAATCTAATAATGTAGCCTCTACAATAAATTTTGTTTTACTGGACTATGAATGTAGATTCTATATAAAGATTTTTCAGTAGAGAAATTGCAATGCTGACAGCCAGGGCCGCAGACAGACTCGACGGGCCCTGGGGCTAAATAATAATACGTCCCTCTCCCCCGTCCAAACCTAAAAGTTTTTTTTTATTTTGTAAAAGGCTATTGTGGCCTTCATGCCAACAATATTTTTCACAGTTTTTGACACAATTTTTGAAGAAGTTATACATAGCTTATAATAATTTAGATAATTTATTTAAATAAAAAAATATTTTTTTTTTTTTATATAAAAGATATATTTTTTGGTGTGAGGGTGGGGGGGGGTGTCTCTCCGCCTCCCTCCCCACCCCCCACCACCCCCCCCACTTTTTGTTTTCACCATCCTGTCGCGGGGGCCTCCTTGAAACATATATATATATATATAATTCGCTAATGTCCGTCTGTCTGTCACGCTCTATTTAGGCAACTTCCCGTTGGAATTTTGAAATGAAATTTTATATGCATAAAGAGGACCTCTGGATTACAAGAAAATGATTTTCATCCTGAAATTCTTATACCATGATTTTTATTTAAGCCATCTGGATACCAGATGGCTTAAATAAAAATGCCTGGACCCTAATATCACATGTATATAAATTCATAAATAACGGTTATCGTAAATGTCTTATATGGCCTGAGCTGCCGAAAAGACAGTGTGAATGTGAGTGCCAGAATGAAACAAACCCAAAGCGGCTGAATGTTTAAAAAAAAAAAAAAAAAAAAAATTTCTTTTCGCCCACGGGGCTTGGAGTAGTTGGTAGCGTGTCTACCCTCTATACCGAACGTCGCGGGTTCGGACCCCAGGCAGTCCGATAATTTTATTTAAGGCATTTGGATACCAAATGGCTTAAATAAGAATGCCTGGACCCCAATATGTATAATAATCAATAACGGATATCGTTTAAAGTCTTAAATGGCCTAAGTTGCCGAAAAGACTGTGTGAATGAGTGTGTGAATGTGAGTGTGAATGAGAAAAAAGTGTGAGTCTTTTTGAAAAAAAAAAAAAAAAAATTTTCTTTTCATGCCCCCGGGTTTGGCGTGGTAGGTAGCGTGCCTACCTCCTATACCAAACGTCGCGGTTTCGGACCCAGGCAGTCCGATGATTTTATTTAAGCCATTTGGATACCAGATGGCTTAAATAGAAATGCCTGAACCCCCAATATATATATTAATTACAACGGTTATCGTCAAAGCCTCAAATGGCCTAAGTTGTGGAAAAGACTATGTGAATATGTGTGTGAGTGTGCGACGACACCAGATTTTTTAAAAATATCTTCGATTTTTTTTTATTATTAGACTACTACTACATAATAATAAGTCAGAGTAATAAGTGTAGTTAATTTGTTGAGAATCCTCATATGGAGTTAGTCATTCTTTATGGAACCAAAAAAGTTTACAAAAAATAATTTTCAGAATGATATTTGAATATAAATAGAATACTTAACAAGAAAAGGTCATTTTTGATCTTTTGAAAAAAAAAAAAAACGAAAAGTTTAATATATTAGTTCATATCAGTTGACTTAAATCTCTACTAAACTTTTCTAATAAATAGAGAAGATCCTAAACTCCGTGATGAGTTTTTATCAGGATCTTGGTAAAAAAAAAAACTAAATTTTTTTTGCTAAATGGATTCATATTAAACCATGATTATTTTTAAAGCCAAATATTAATGTTGAGTCAGGTCAGCATTCATCGTCTTTTATAAAATTGAACCTGTTTAAAATTCCAGGAGTAAAAGTTGGGAGTTTGTCTCTCACCCCCATTCGCAAACTCCCCCCACCCACCATCTAAATGAGTCTATAAAAGTTGCTTGACTTTCTCGGTCTTTTTTTCTCAACCCAGACGCGTTTTTTTTCCCCTTGCCGTTCGTTCCTTGTAGTATGCAAGTTAGTGATTTCTTCTAATTCCCTTCTTTCTTTCGTTTTTTTTTGTTCTTCTTCTCCTTCATCTCTTTTTCTAAACAAATCTTCTTTAAAATCGTTGGAGGCATTTATCAATCTCTCTCTCCCGACGAATTCTATTAAAGAATTGCATTTGTATTCATTGTGCGGAGGGTTAATGTATGCCATTCGATCAAAAACATCGACCTTGGCTTTAATAATTCATAACTGTAACGTTCAATAAATTGTCTTTTAAATCAAGAGAGCAGACTGCTTTAATAAAAAAGTAAAAATAAAAAGGCAAGAGAAAAAGAGAGTCAATTATGTTTAGCGATATATGATATGCGACTAGAAGTTTAAGAAAATAAAGTTTATATCATACAAATTATCTTTGTCTTATCTGTGTCCTAGTGTACTTTTTTGCCCTCATTATTAATAAATAATTTTCTTTTATAGCAAATTGGCGACGATCCTGGCCTAGATGAAGAGGAACTGCCACCGAAGTTAAGCAACGACAAGCTCTGCTCAATCTGGGGATAGGCGGTCCTCCAGAAACAAGAGGGTTGAACTGCTCCAGGAAGTTACCGGTACATGTTACATAATTACAGAAAAACCCCTCTTAACCGGCCTGGTCGGGAGCGAGACCCGTTTAGCCAATTAATCCGAGATTTCGGTGAAAAATTGATTTTTTTTATTCATTTTCATCACACGAGATCTCAAGCCTATGTAGTAGAAAAATATAGTAGGAAGCAAGCGAGTAAACAAACTCGAGAACTCTCCTCATCCCTCTTCACCATCTGAATGAACATATTGCACAATGTTGCACCACAAAGTTTGATAAAAATACAAACAAAAAAAATAATTTACATATAATATATATGTAATAATAAAAATAATGTATGATAAATATATCAACCATTTTTAAAGTGCAAACGAAGGCCATAACTTTGTAAAGAAAAATAAGTGCAATAAGTGTCAACCATTTCTCCTATCTTTCCTATGAAGTACAAGAGTAAAAGTGGTCTTCAGAAGATTTCACTGGCAAAATGAAAATAAACATTTTAAAGAGCATCTAATAAATAATTGATTTTTGAATTTTAATCAAAATCGTTGGAGCAAATTTTGAGAAAATCAAAACTGAAAAGGCGCATCAGTAAAGTACTAGTACTCTTTGGTCGTTTTTGTTCAAAAGCTTCGTGTCACGTTCCAGGGGGGGGGGGGGTGCCTAACTTAAATATAAAATTTCAGCTTTCTAGCTCTTTTCGTTCTTGAGATATTATGTTCACAGACAGACACACGACACCCACAAACACATCATGTCGCGAAAACCACTTTTTTGGATTCAGGGAACGTGTATATCCATCAAAGTCTCGACATCAAATTTTTGACCTGAATCCAATACTTTCTCTCTCATATATACTAACACATATAGAGGTAAGAAAAAGTAACAATGCCGAAAATGAAATTGCTCTACCTCCTGAGAAAAGCCCTGACAGAAAGCAAGTGACGTCTTTTCACTTTATGCTTGGGAGGAGGGGGCAAAAAATTGTTTACTTCCTGTGCTACTTAATCTATATTTTTATCTAAACTGTCTTATGTAGGGGCTAAGCTCAGAATTTACTATTTTCCTCCAAAGCCTTGGGGGGGGGGGGTGAATGACCACTGCCCCCCTCCTTCCTTAAATGAAGTCCCTGATTAATGCAGGAATCAGGTAAAGAATAGTCTCTTATGTTAAACAAGAGTTTAATATTTCTGATTGACTTTTTGCTTATAGAGATAATGGAAAATACAGAATAATAAAATCTATATCTATAGATCTACTATAGATAATTTTATGAAAAAAAAGTCAAAATATTAATTTAGATAGTTTTAAGAATTTTATATTTTAATATAAAACTTGGAGGTAAAAAGATCGCTCGTGTATCCCCACATCTATGCAGACTTCCCCATAGCGGAGTTTATTAGTTGGAAAAAGCTGGTTTGGACCCCCATCCACGAAGCAACCCCTCCCACCTCGACATGCATGTCACGTGACCTGACTGCCCGAGCAGCCACTTGGCATTCGCCCGGGCACGTCCAATATGGCGCTCGTGCGCCCCTCAAACCGGCAATATTTTCAAAACGACAAGAGGTAAATAGAATATTTCCAACATTTTGCCGCCCTAGGGGATAGATTGTAGGATGGGGTGTCTCCATGGGGGCCTACCCACGCAAGCAAGCACGCACGCACGCATGCACGCCTACCCAAAGCCAATTCCAAATGCCCGACATCCATTGAATATTACCACATCCGCCAATACCCTTATGGATATGCATGATGAAAATTAGATAGGAATACCAAATTGAACACAGGCAATTTCATATCTGTATAAAAAATTCCCTATCTAGTCATATAAAAAAAAGAAGAGAATTATCAATTTTCATTCATATTTTTTATTAAGTCTATATTAACGCAACGCCTGTAGATAGGCAACTACAAATTATATGTCATATAGCCCTATATGACTGTGAAGTAATTATGAGAAATATATGGAATAACCGGCAGATTCGGAATACCTTCCCTATTTATTTCAATTGATTAATTGAAACAAATTTTTCCAACTGGGACGTAATGTGAACCTCGACCCTCGGCACCAGAAGCTATTGTTATACATATGAGCCACAGGTCAAGGTCATTTATTTTAATAAATAAATCATCTTTTTTTTAGGAAATCCTACTATTAAGACAACACTTCAGACGTCTAAGCAGTTTGGTTGCCTAAGCTCAAGGCTCTACTCTCGAGTAGGTCCTACATCAGACATTTGTGGCGTCCAATATAACTTTTTCGCTTATTTGAATTAGTAAATATTCGGTTATATATTTTTTTATAATTTTTACTTTCTCTTCTATATATTAATATATATAAGAGAAATATTTATCAAAAATTATGTCGAATTTTGATGGATATAAGTTTTGAGCCCCTATCCAAAAAATGCATGTTTGTTTTTTTGTGTTTTTTTGTAAATTTTAGATGAAAGATAGGTTGAAATTTTATATTTAATTAGTACCTTTAATAAAATTTTGACAAAATCGCCAAAATACTTACTTTATATATTTTTTTTTTTTGATTTTCTCAAATTTCCTCCAAATTTTTTTAAAATTCATAAATTAATATTTTTAATCTCTTAAAATTATATTCTCATTTTTTAAATCTTCTAACCACTTTACTCTTGTTCTTCATAAAAATAAAAAAAAAAAAAAAAAAAAAAAATAAAAAAAAATAAAAAAAAATAAAATTTTATTTATAATTATTAAAGATTAGAATGTATAGATAGGCTAAATTCCAAGTCGTGGCTGTTGATGATTTAATTGTAGTAGAGGAGGTTGCAGTTAATATTTTAATAAAAAATTCTTTATTTGGGGACGTTTCGACATGTAATCTTCAGCGTTAAAAGTTAGAAAATATTATTTAAAAAAATTATTTTTATACAATAAAGATATTTTAATAAACTTACAGTATTCAGATAGGCTTCAAATGGTATAAAAAAAACACCTTAGGGAGCCATATGAAAAAAAATCTCAATTTCGGGCAGATTTTTTTTGCCCATCTTCAGTCTCCCATTACTGTGCAAAAACATTTCAGTTTTCATAGGAAATTAAGACTTTTTTTATCTAAACTTTCTAAGCTTCTATTGTATAAAGCCATTATAATTCCATGATAGCTATAATTTTTGTTACTCTTTTTATGACCCTATTTGTTGAAAGGCCATATTTTATCTCATTCTTGGCAAAAAATATAAGATAAAATTTATTATTATATAAATTAAAAACCCTCTTTCATAGCCCTTCTCTCTCGGTTAAGGGTGAAGAAAACAACACTGTATATTATAATATTTAACAATTTTTGTGAGTACGTTTGTCTTGTTGGTGGATCAAACGTTTTCTGGGCTCCAGAAATAGAACTCGGAATCTACAGATTTTCCAGAGTATCGGTGTGCTTCTATTTGCACCAACAGATAACACCAACAAATACTAGAGTACTACTACCTTACTGATGTACTTTTTCAGTTTTTTTTTAATTTTTTCAAAATTCGCTCCAACGATTTTGATTAAAATTCAAAAATCAATTATTTTTTAGATACTCTTTCAAATCTATATTCTCATTTTGCCATTGAAATCTCCTGAAGACCACTTTACTCTTGTACTTCATAGGAAGGGTAGGAGAAATGGTTGTCATGGTAACTAAATATAAATATTTTCCCAAACTTATAAATTTTACATCTTGAATTCTAATATATCGGCAGAAACTAAATATATGTCGACACGAAAAATCTGGTGTGACAAGCCCAGAACACAACTTTCAGATATCGAAGGTAAGAGAAAGTTATGTGGTGTGCTACAGTCACACCAGATTTTTTATATAAAATACATCGATTTTGATGAATCGAATATTTCATCATATAAAATGAAGATCTAGAGAATCGGAATCAATAATTTAAAAAAAAAAATCGATTTTTTTGAACTTTTTTTGTAAATCGGCTCTCCTAAAAATTTAGCCCAGTGAAGATTTGGTACCTTTTCATGTGGACGGTCACAAATACAATCTATTATAATAAATTACATGTTCGAAAAAATTAAGCCTAGTACATTAGATAAACAACTGATATTGAAATCCGGAGTGGCGATTATTCGCTAACAGGGGTCCATATCAAATTGATCAAACCTAACCAAATATCTGTCTACAACTAGCTGCAGATTTTCTTCACCTTTTCACCTATCCTGATTGAACTACCAGCTATAAGCCCTACGTATCCAAATATCTATCCTAATTTTTCGCCACCTGCTCCTTATCATTTAATTTTTTACAGCTCTTTTTGCCTTGACTAAATATGGTAGCGTAACCATATTATATTAATGTTTATAATAAATAGTTTGATGTAATCCTTTTCAACTTCTGAGAAGAAAAAAAAATTAAAAATTTTTAGCATCCAGCAAATTGTAATTTAAATCATTTCTACAATTTGAAATTGAAAATTAATTAATAATTAATAATAATTATAATAATAATAAATAATAATTAATTAATAATTAAATAATAATTAATTGCTCACTCAAAATTTTCAAGCAGTTCATATATCTAAAGTAAAAGCATCATAATCTTTGCTAAAAATTATTTTTTAAATATTATTTTTTTAAAGACTCTAATTTTTGAAAGCTTACAACTAGTATATTATTTTAGAAACATTAATAAGAGAGTTGAAATGAGAGATGCAGCCAAGATTTTTTTCTTATACGTTTAATTCACACAGCTGACGCTTCAGTTCCGTGTTTGAACTCTGAGGATGGTTCAAACACGGAATCGAAACGTCAGTTGTGTGAATTAAACGTATAAAGAAAAAATCTTGGCTGCATCTCTCATTTCTACCTTCTTATTAATATATCATCTCAGCTATAAATTGTAGAAACAACTTTTAATTTTTAGAGAGGAAAAATATATTTAGTTATGAATGAAACTTTTATAAATAAAGATAAACATATTTCAGTAAATATTTAAATTTATGTCTAAAATAGGACAAAATATGTAAAGAAATGCTAAGTAGAAGATACCATTTTTTTTTTAAACGAACAATTATATTCATATATTCATATTTATATTCATGAAGTTGGCATTATACATATTTAATTCCTACTTCTTACTTTCGAATTTGTGTTTTGGTAGTTGGCTATTCAAATATTTTTATCCTTTTTGTTTTTGGAAAAATCTCAACGAGTGTTCATATTTTTGTTTCTTAAACTAAACTCCTTTATTTTTAGCTTAAATAAATTTTTTATTTAATTTTAATTCATTTGATTTGGTAACAAACAAATAATTTAAGTGAGGTAATAACTGATTTCTCGCATCCGCTATCCTTATTTTAACAATAGTTTTTTGAGATGTTTTAGAAGTTATAAAGTTGAAATTCAAACATGTTTTTTATTTAATCTATTATTAAGATTATTTAAATTTTTTTAAACATTCAGTATTCTGGAAGAACGGTAAACAATTGTCGTCGTGAACTTGAAAAGTTTAGAAGCCTTGACCTAATTTGTCTTAAAAACTTTTTCTAAGAGTATTTTCTTTTAATGAGTGTAAAAAATTAATTCTTCTTAAATATTCAAACTCCTTTCTTTTATAGAAAATCTCTTGAAAATAATTCTCATATTTAAAGAAAAATATTATAAATAGTGAATAATAGAAGGATAATTGTTGGCAGGGGCAGCCAATAAAAATACTTTATATGCATGTTCCAATCACCGGAGACGTTTCGGTTCTTAATTGAAGAGCCATCTTTAGTCCATAAATCCGATAAGTAGCTTGTATATAATTTCACAGAGTTAGTCAGTGATAACATTTGGCACGTGTTTCGTCATCAAAAAATTTTACATGTAAATTCCTAGATCAATAATTTTTAATGATTGTTCAACTGGGGAGTATAACATGTGATTGCAACCGCATAGTCTTTTTTTTTGACTGCTCCTGCTCACAATTATCGATCTATACATCTCACAGCCATTACTTTGAGCAAATTGAATAATTTTTATTTTTTACCTTTGCCCAGACAGCTTGGAATATTAGTAAAAGAATTTGATTTTCGGTTTAACTGTGGTTTATTTGTAAAAATAACAACCTTTCGGCCACTCATTCTGTGGCCTTCTTCAGGTACAATTCAGCTAAGATTAGAAAAGTTGTCAGACTGTTGTTATATCTGTGACAACCTTTATAATCTTAACTGAATTGTACCTGAAGAAGGCCACAGAATGAGTGGCCAAAAAGATGTTATTCTTACAAATAAATCACAGTTAAACCGAAAATCAAATTCTTTTACTAATGATAACAACTGTGAAAGCCTAAACTCCACAGCTTGGAAATATTGAGCAAAATTGGCAATATTGCTGCAATATTACTGCAATATTCCAAGCTGTCTGGGTGGATTGGTATCTTTTTTTCTACTGCTGAAAATGAACACTTTGTTGAAAAATTATTAAAGATTTAATGAACTTAATTAGATTAAAACACAAGTTTATATGTCTTAATATTATTACGTATTTCGACTGACATCTTCGGAATTTGTAGGCTTATTACTTCTGAAGTTGACATATGGGGTGTCGACATAGCAGTCGAAACGTTGAAATTAATTACTAATTCAAATAAATCACGATTGATGACAAAAATGTCTTAAAATTTGATTTTCTTTTATATCTATTGGTAGGGATAAATATTTTTGGTGAATATTCACATTAAATGGATCTCCATCTTCTGGGATTCCTGAAGTTCTCAATGCATGTGGGTGGACAATAATGATAGCCATTTCTCTTATTTATTCACATTCCCTTTTAGTTTATTAGCAATAAAAATAAATTCACAAACAGGAATGCAAATTTAATTAATAGAATTTATTTCCATTGAAAAATTCCAAGCAATCATAAAAGTCAAATAAGAAATAATCAGGGGTGTCTCGATTAAGGCATGACTTTTCCCATAAAGTTTATTTTGTCAATCTCGAGAGGGCACAGAGAAAGAGCGCAGGCAAAAAAAAAAAAAAGACGACCTCTTCTTTATACGAGATGCTCGACCTAGTTAATAATTCTTACTGCGAGACCTTGAGAGTACATTAAAAAATCCATACTAGCAACTTGAGAAGAAATTATAGAGTATTCTTTAAAGAGAATATTATAGAATTTTTGACAACAAATCTTCATGTGATAAATAATAAAAAGAAAATAAAAGTCTTTTTAAAATTTATTAGCTCTGATGATGGTTTATTAAGCTATAATATATAGCTAACTATAAAAATGGGTGGAGAAGGCATTTGCATTTTGCATTTTATTTATTTTTCACTAATAAAAAAAGAAAAATTGATATTTAATAAAAAAGAAACAAAATATTTATATTATAAAGTAACATATTATAAAGTAAAATTGCATGAGATATTTGTTTTCTGGAAGACAGGCAACCCAACTAACTAATGTATTTTTTAACTATTCAAAACCTCGAACGTATACATATTAAATTTTACTAAAAACTTGTAGACCTTCTAACAATCGAACATATTTATTCAATCCACTGTAGTAGATAAAAAGTGGGTCAATGATCTGTTTTGTGTGTATGTGTCTGTGAACAAAATAAATCAAGAACGAAAAGAGCTAGGAGGTTGAAATTTTATATTTAAATTTTGACAAATTTGACACCTCCCTGGGATGTGATAGGAAGCTTTTAAGACCAAAGGTGTTACGCATGTTTTTCCCGATGAGAGGGCATAGTGAGTCATAAAAGTATGCCCAAAAATCAAGTAATTCAAAAATTCGCCAAGAGATGTCAGAATGGTAGCTAATAATATTTAATGCATTTGGTTGATTTTCATGGATCTTTTAACAATAAATACTTTATAAATGTTATTATATATTATGTATCTTTTATAAAAGCATAAAAATATAGGCCTATAAATATAGGCCAGATATAGGCTAATACTATATCGATGTTAGACTAGCCTGCCATCTATTGCAAGAATGCTGAACTAATTTGACAGTTGGTTTTTAAATAAATCATCTAAGCTTATTTTAAATTTTTCTTAATTAATATGTGATTAATAAAAACAATAAAATTAAAAAAAAAATTAAAGATTATAGGGACAGATTGTTTTTTTGTATTTGCTTGATAACAAAAAAATTAATTACGATAATTTTTTAATGTCATTAAAAAAATTATAGCTCGATGTCCCAATAATCTCTTAAAATCATTAAAAAAAAACCGCATTGAAAAATTCCTTATAATAGTCTAGTTTTTTTTAAAGTACGTTTAGACGTTGCTCCTGACCTCCTTAAACAAAATCGGCTAAAAAGTACTAGTACTTTACTAATGCACTTTTTCAGTTACTTCAACGATTTTTAATTAAAATTCATAAATCTATTATTTTTTAGATGCTCTTTAAAATGTATATTCTCATTTTGACCTTGAAATCTTTTGAAGCACACTTACTCTTGTACTTCTTAGGAAAGATAGGAGAAATGATTGCCATGGTAACAAAATATAAATATTTTCCCACACCCCCTGATTGGAAAAGCACAGAACACCACTTTCAATTACCAAAGGTAAGAGAAAGTTGTGTGATCAATCACCAAATTTTTTAATAGGAGAATTAAATTCACAAGGTTTTCTGTTTCAATAATATATTAATTTGATATTAACACTTAAACTTAAACTGTTTAAAATTAACCAAATTTTTTCTCTAGGATTCTTCGACTTTTAAGTTAAAGATACAACAGCTATAATTATTTTAAATAAGTTATGGTGAGCACTCAAAGTGCTCAGATCTGGTCTCGCCTGCATCTCTACTTTGAATTAATGATATATCAGAATGATGGTTGGGTGGCCTACCTTCCAGAACTTATTTAATCCTGTGAAAAGTTTGTTAAGAAATTCTTTTTTTTACCCCCCCCCCTCGATTGAGAAGAACTCCCTAATAAACGACCCACAGAAACCCCCCCCACAGACCTACCGCCCTCACATGATTTTCACCCAAAGTTTCCCCGAACAACCGAATTTTTTTTTTTTTTCCCTATTTTTTTTTTTTTTTTTTTTTTTTTGAGATATTTCCACCGAGAGGAGATGAATAAATAGAAATTTAGAAATAAACTCGCGATCAGATAAAGCAAGAAAAATTCTATAGCCTAGTCTTAACTCTCCCATAAAGAAATATTCTTTAATTAATTTGAATATAAAATCTTTTTTTTACTCAAGACTTTTCTCTCTTTCGATTATAATAAAATTTTGATGGTTGAAATGTAAAAACTTGAAAAAAAAAAAAAAAAAAATTTAATATAGAATGATTAATTCACAATATTAATTTTTTAATGATAATAAACTTGCCTTAAAGGAATTATGACTTGAAATTAAATTTGATTAATGAAATGACTAAAATAATATAATAATATTTTTGTGGCTCTCGAAACTAGGTCTCAGCCCGAGCATATTATATATTTATGAACTATAAAATCTCTAGAGTTTGGAATGTACTTTCTTCTTAATATAGTTTGATATTAATAATAGCATTTTTGTTAGAATTAATTGGTTAATTAATTTTATAAACGATCGCTTCGTGTAATTTGCCATTTGGGAAATTCGCATGCGTGTTACAAGGCGCTAGTTTATTTATGAAATATTAGCTCTAGATGGAGCGTGCTCTCTAGCTTTGGCACGGCTTGAACACGCAAATGCACACGCACACATGCAAAGGGCCTTAGCCGGGGCTTTGATGGCTTCCCAGGCCTCTCACTAGTTCAGTTATAATTAACGACACAAGTGAAAATATCGCGCTTATGGAGAGTGTAGAGAGAGAGTGTATGAGTGTGTGTGTGTGTGAGTAGAGACCTTTGTGAGGGAATTTCACATTTGGACCAAATTGAAATTGTAAACGTTATAGAATTGAACCTTATTGCCAGTCAAGAATGGTACTAGGGTGGGGGTAAATTTACTGCAGCCAGTACGATTTAATATAACCAAGGGCGTTTTGGGCTTATTGAGCGCTCTCGTTTCTATTGAGTCCGTTGTTCGCTGGTTGGAAGGAACTTGAGTCGTTTTGAGGGCTTCTGCTTTTCCTTTGCAGAAGAGCAACCAATAGAAGAACTCTATTAACACTCCAACGCAACATCAAAGGATAGCTCGAATTAGAACAAAGATAGAGGAAATAAAAATAGCATTACAATTTGCAAAGTAGTTCTAAACTTAACAAAATGCTAATTTCCAGTTTATTTAATAGACCAGGTACACGATAATTAATAGAGTTTTAAAAACTTGTTTTTTTCTTTTCCTTTTAATATAAAATTTTAAACTCGTTTAATTTCTCTCTAGAATGGAAACAAAAAACTCTTTTATTATTTTTTTCCATCTTTTTGAATTTTTTTTTATTAATATAAATTTTTTTTTCTCAAAATATCTGTATATTTAATTTCTCAAAGCAATAGGGTGAGTTTTTATACACATATCTTAGTTCTCTCTCAGTATTGTACTTTGAGAGTAGCTTTCACTAAAGTCAACCGCCCATATTTATACTAATTACCAGATTATTTTCATAAATCATGAGGTGTCGGGGGGCCTGGAAACGGAGAAGAGCAACAGTGAGAGGAGAGGATGATATCACAGCCGAAAGTTTTATAGATACAGTAATTTTAATGTATAAATACATATCTTAATCCTAGAAAGAATGGACACGCGGGACTCTAGAGTTCACAGTTAAACATTTTTTTGGTTCATACCTTTTCTTTTTTCTGTCATTCAAAAGAAATTGGGTTTTGTACTAGCAGATCTTAAAACAAAATGTATTTATTTATTTATTAAGGGATTTTAATTAAAAATTTTTCTTTACTTAAATATTCATTAATAGATAAGAATCGGAGGTTGCTATCCTTGTTGTCCTTACGATTATGTCTTCCACTTCATTGTCAATGAATTTATAAATAAAGATTCCAAAAACCATAAGAAAGATCAAAAATATGTATATGCAAATTAATCCCGACCAATATAAAAAGCAACGATGGTTGTTGTAGTCCTGAAAAGAAATATAGATTGTTAAAATAAACAGAAATAGAATTTATAAAAGAATATAATAAAGTATTATATTTACTTACTGGAAGTGTAGAGTTTTCAGAAGATTCTGATGGGGTATTCATTCTAGCCACCTCCTCTTCCTCTTCTGGAATTTCAATCTGAAATATAACCAAAAATCTTTATTAGTTACTTCTTTTTTTTTTCTTTAAATAATTTTCATAGATATTTTTAAGGAGAACGCTTTAAAAAATGGCCTTTACAAACTTACACTAATAAAATCCGGCAGTGTTGATTTATATTTTTTAGTATATTCCCTCCCTTCTTTATATATTGTCTGAAAAAAATGAAAAAATCTTTACAACGCCATCTTGTCCTTTAATTAGGACTTGAATGAAATTTTTCACAGAGTGTACTCAACTGTTTTTCTCTTTAGGGAGCCGGTGGGGGCTTCTATTAGACGAAGTTGCAGCCCATGGAAGATGAGCAGGCCTGTGCCTTTTGTGAAGAATGCCGATTTCAGTTCGCCATTGCTTAAAAATAAAACAAATATTATATTCCATTCTTAAAATTTTAAATTCCAAATTACGGCTATATCTTTACTATAAAGTTCGCTCGCACCAGAGAGCGCTGACGTGCTTTACTCACGATTCTCTAGTTCTCCACTTTGTGATTCGTTCTTTGAATTTAATTTTAAAATCGCCTTGATAATATGTTCAACATAACATATACCTGAGGCAAAAATAAACAAAAAAATAAAAATATTCAACATAACATGCTTTGAAAAAAAAATTGTTTATAATTAGAGAAGGAGGCCGAGAGGGCGGATAATATTTTAAAGAACTTGCAGGGATCCCTCGTCCGAGAGCAGCCGGAGGCGGCTCGAGACCTTCGGTAATTAAGGTCGGTTCTCTTTTAGATTAAAAATTGTTCATCAAGAATATTTTAAAGAACTTGCAGGGATCCCTTATCCGAGAGCGCCGGAGGCGGCCAAGCCTCGGTAATTAAGGTCGGGTTCTCTTTTAAATTAAAAATGTTCATCAAGAATATTTAAAAAAAACATGCATATTAAAGAAAAGAACCAAAGAATCTTGAAAGAAGAGCTAATGTCAAAAAAAGAATTAATCAAATGTAAGTCAGCGCTCTCTGGTAGGAGCGAACTTTATAGTAAAGATTAACCCAAATTACTTACAGCTTTCCGCCTCCATCGTGTCATTTGTTTCAAGAAGGGAGACTGAAATTAAAAATTGAATTAAGAAATTTCCAAAATAATTTTATACGATCAATTAAAGAATGATTTGAATTTTAAACTTACCCAGTACTATGAAAAATGAGCGTTCATATTATTAAATAAATGAATATTTTTTTAGAGAGCGTGAAAATTATGATGCTATTCGGTTTCTATGAAAAGCGCCCGTGATTGTTGAAGAAAAATATCCTGTATTTATAAATAAAATTTCTTTTTAACAACAACCTGCTAAATATACTATTTTTACTTTCTCTTACCTATATATATATATATATATATATATAAAGAGAAGAGAGAGAGAGAGAAAGTATTGGTTGAATGTCAAAAATTCGATGTCGAGATTTTGATGGATATACACGATTTGAGGTCCCCTGAATCCAAAATAGTGGTTTTCGCAACATGGTCTGTGTGTCTGTGAACAAAATATCTCAAGAAAGAAGAGTTTTTTTTTTTTTTTTTTTTTTTTTTTAGTTCTTTTTCGACATCTAAGGCCATTTAGACCCCATCCTATTTATTTCAAATGATTTATAGTCAATTTTTCTCGCTCGGGACGGGAAGCGAATCCGGGCCGCTGCCATGAGAAGCTAATGTCTTCCTCCTGAGTCACGGAAGAAAAGAGTTAGGGGGTTAAAGTTTTATATTTAAGTTTGGTACCCCCCTGGCACGTGACACGAAGCTTTTGAACAAAATCGGCCAAACAATACTAGTACTTTACTGATGTACTTTTTCAGTTTTTTTTTTATTTTCTCAAAATTCGCCCCAACAAATTCGATTATAATTCAAAAATCAATTGTTTTTTATATGCCCTTTTTGCCATTGAAATCTTTTGAAGCACACTTTACTCTTGTACTTCATAGGAAAGATAGGAGAAATGGTAACAAAATATAAATATTTTCGTTGTGGTGTAGGTTTACTAAAGGAAGTATGGGAGCAGAGGCAGCCAAGAAATAAATTCTCGGAATGCTTTACCAGCCGGAGATATTTTTGAAACTCGCACAAGCAACCATTATATTCATTTAAGCCTAAATTTCATTATATACATATACAATAGTATTCTATTTAACAATGATGTATATTATGCAGTATATTACCTGACTAACTCTGAGCATATATATACCCCAATTAATGAACTGAAGATGGTTTATAATAAATAGACCGAAAAGTCTCCGGCTGATTGATAAAGCATTCAGAAAATTTATTCTTGTCTGCCTTTTCTTCCATACTTCCTTTACTTATAAATATTTTCCCTCGTTAATAATTTTACACCTTGAGTTTTAATATATCAGAGGAAACTAAATATATGTTGACATAAAAAATCTGGTGCGACCAGTCACACCAGATTTTTTATTATTCCAGAGGTGTACAATTCAACAAGCTTTTGCCATATTCTATTTTCTGCATTATGTAATATTATAGTATTATATCTGGCAAGTGTGGATTCCCCTTGAAGAAGAAACCGCACTATTTCAACCCCCATTTATTGTTCTTTCTCTCTTCGTCTATTTAATTCGTTCTCTTAAATTTATCAACCGTGATCCTCCTCTGCACAATCTTACCGTCTCATTATTATTATTCTCCCTTTTGGCTCGTTGGTGCACATCCCTGTCCAGAATTGTCTTGAGTTTTAATTAGTTTCATTAAAACGAGGCGGTGGTGCAGAGTAAACATGTTCTTTGGTCGCACCTTGGAACACACCTGTGCCCCTTTCCTTTAGGGATTTTTGAATTTGTTTCTCCAAATGATTCTCATTAGCAATTATAAGATATAGTTTATTGAGATAAATAATCATTTGCTATATATTTATCTTTAATATTAACTTCTACTATAAAAAATAACACAGTGGAAATTTTTTTTTCTTCGGCATAAACTTAAGAAGTCAATTTAGTTACCTATGGTGACGAAGTAGGCCTAATTCGTTGAAGAGTTCCAGAGTCAAGCAAAATACCAACACACACATATACACGAATGCGCATTAAGGTTTTTTACTTTTTAAGACTTAAGATTTTATTATTCTTTGTATCATTTATAGCAGTTTGTTTATTGAATTGAAGAAGTAAAATGAATGTTGTATTTAAACAATAGGTGACAGGAGCAGGCAGCCAGATTACACTGTGCGGCAGGAAAAAAAGCCCTGAGATAATTTATTCAGATTCTTAAGTAAAATGACCTCCTGAATCCAAATATGACCTTCAATTTCCCCAGGACGTACCGTTTTCGGGGGGTAGCCCCCTACTTATTTCCACCTCTTTTCGTTAATTATAGGGCCATGAATCAAATTTGGAGGGATGAAAAGGAATTTTTCAGTCTCAACATTTCTTCAGAAGGTCTAGAGAAGTAAAAAGTTGAAAAACATTAACATTTGGATCCAAGGAGGGGGGGGGGGGGGTGTAGGGGGAGGATTTTGTCGCTTAAAATGCAAAAAAATAATTAAAAATGATAGATTTTTTCTGATTTTTTCACAATTTTTTCACTGATTTTCTACATATTCCAGCTGACAGACCCACCTCACCCTTTCTTAAACATCCCTTAACTAAAAAAAATATATAGGATAAAGCGGGTGGGATGTGAGCGATTCCGAAGCCCACTCAAGCTCAAACTTGGACAAGAAGTAATTTCTAACCCTTTAGATAAAATATGGAAATATTGATAAAGGACATAAAAGAAACCGTATATTTAACTTTAAATTTGTAAAGATCAGCCCAAAAAATGAAAGATATAGCCGCATATTTGTTTAATTTTCGTTGATCTTTTAATAATGAATAATTTATAAATATTATTATATATTATATAATCATTTATAACAGCATAAAAATATATAAATATAGACTTATAAGTGATCAGATAATGCCGTAAGATAACCATTCCAGCCACCTATCGGCAGAATGATCTACTATTTTGACGGTGTTTTTAATTATAAATCATCTAAGCTTTCTTTAAATTTTTATTAATGAATATGTGATTAATAATAATAATAAATTCATCTTTAAATTAAAAAAAAATCTAAAATTATTGTAACAGTTTGTTTTTCTGTATTTGCTTGATAACTCCTTAATTTTTTAATAAATCATTAAAAAAATTATAACTTTCTGTTACCCTTATGAATTTAATTCATAAAAAAAAAAACCGCATTAAAAAATTCCTTATAATAGTCTAGTTTTTCAAAGTATGGCCGCTCCCACTCGCCCTTAATTTACAAAATAAATTCCAAATACTATGATCTATTACATGTTTTTTGTTAGTAGGAAAATATAAGTTTTAAAAAGTAAACACAATAACAATATTTATTTTTTTATTCGGGTTTTTATCTTTATTGGAGAATAATACTAGTTGAAAAAGATGTATATATATCTACGTAGCTATAGATAATTTTATCAATATGCATGCATCTAAAGTACACAGCACACACTACACATGCCATTGCCTAGGCGCACCTCTCTCTCTTTGATCCTATGAACTCGGCTGGCATATTGCGAATTCCACGAAATGTTTTCGATTTCATCATATTCGTGAGACGAAGTTTAGGCGTAATATCGCGTTGCCGCTGACGGCGTTGGCTCTCTCATACCCTTGGAAAGCAAGAGCCACCCATCCAACGAACCACCCACCACCACTAGCACGGCCAACCCGGGCGTAGGGCGCACACAGCTCTCCTCAGGGACTAATGGCAAAGTCCTCCATCTTCTCTCTCTCTCTCTCTCTCTCTCTCGTTCTCTTTCTCTGTCCCTCTTTTATGCTTGTATCTATGTGTTCGCTTCTCTCTCTGTGATCTACCAAATGGTAATGCAAAGACCTAGCTCTACAGGATTACAGGTTGCCAACTTGTTCAAGTGCAGAAGAACTCTTCACAGAAGCAATAGATCGGGTCAGGTTTATTTTTCAAAATAATCATATTTTTCTTTTTTTTTAAAGCGTTTATTTATTAGTTTTTGTTAATTATCTGGAGCAGGGAAGTAACCCAGGCGTTTTGATTAATAATAAATTATTTATTTATAATGTTGGGTAGCGAGGATGCAGCCAAAGAGGTTTTGGACCAAAGAAAACAACAATTATTTATTTATATTTGGGAAATATGCCTCGACCCCCATATATATATATATTATTAAAAACAAGTATAGTAAAAAGTCTTATAAGGCCTGAGATGCCGAGAAAACTGCATATGTGAGTGAAAAAAGTGTGAGTGTTTAAGAAAAAAAACTCTTTGTGCCTCACTACAAAAAAATTCCAGCGCAATCTTCAGGTTCCACACAGGGATCAAAAAAAAAAGGGAAAACATCAAAAAGTAAAAAAATCAGTTTACTTTACTACATGTTTGTGTTTACAATAGTTTTGTTTTCCAACTAAAAAACAGTTCTAATTTATAGAAAGAAACAAAAAACATTGATTTTTAGAAAACAGATAGAGATACAGATACAGAAAAAAAAAAAATTTATTTTTATACTAAATGTATTTGCGCTCACATTCAAAAATAAAGTTTAAATAAAAATTCACTAATGAAAACGTAGTCCAATGAATATTTATTTAAATCATTTGGAACAAATGGTATAAATAAATATGCCCTGGACTTCACTATATACCAGAACATTCACTTGATGGCAACATTTTGAGCTGAAATTTGAAGACAATTAGTTTTAGACTGTTTGTCGCCAAATAATGACTCAGGCGATGCGAATTTCGAGAAAAGTTTTTTGCTCCACTCTCCTGACCAGGGCGACTCCTCTGTAGCAACCACAAGATTAAAAAAATATTTTTGTATTATTTCTAACAGTGTTTAAAAATTTAGTAATATATTTTATTTCTCTCCCTCCTACTAGTCCCAAAACACAGGATACAAGCAAAAATCCGGTACAAAATTGGGGAATAGCATTCCCATCGAAATTAGGTGACCTTCAGGTCCGGGGGATTTAAATATCGAATCAGGTGGTGTTAAGCAGGTGGCTTGGTTACTATTGCATTTTTTTAATATATTCATTTTGCTGTCGAATATTCAATTTTTAATCACTTGGTATTTTTGTCTAATATTTGATTAAAAAAAAAATTTGTATTTTTAATAGCTGTGAATGAGATTGAACTCGGATGGCATTTATAGCTTAATTCTATGTGTATAATAACATATCTATAATTCAATTTATCTTTGAGATAAATAAATCTTTAAGAAAACAAAAAGTAAAAGAGAAACTTTTTTTAAATATTTTTAAAAGGTTTATCTTATTAGTCACTAACAACCCATTAAATTAAATTGTTTTTTAACGAATTGGATTTTAATTTTCTCTTTTCTTAATTAATTTCTCACCTTTGGGCTTGGTTTAGTTGGTAGTGCGCCTCCCTTCTATACCAAGGGTAGGTAAAAAAGTTTTTTTTTTTTTTTAACATTCACACTTTTTTTCTCATTCACACTCACAATCACACAGTCTTTTCTGCAACTTAGGCCTTATAAGACTTTAAACGATATCCGTTATTTATTATTATACATAGTGGGTCCAGGCATTCTTATTTAAGCCATTTGGTATCCAAATGCCTTAAATAAAATCATCGGACTGCCTGGGGTCCGAACCCGCGACGTTCGGTATAGAAGGTAGGCACGCTACTAACTACTCCAAGCCCCGAGGGCGAGTAAAAAGTTAAAAAAAAAAAAACTGCTTTTATATCGTTGCCTTGGGTGATTTAAAATTATCAATTAAAGATTCCCCGTTAGCTTCCTTGTTGGTTTTGTCTTCATAGCCAAAACTCCAAAATGTTTATTTTTTATTAGAATTTTAATGTTGAGCCCTCAGGTGAAAATGATTTTTATTTTAATTGAAATTTTAACCAGATGATTTTTTAAAGATGATGAAGAATATGGCTATTTAATATATGGATAAATAATTACAATCAAATATTTTAAAAAGTGAGGAGGCGAATAGCCGAGGGGATAAAGCAGTTAAGCTTATAATCCTGAGTTGAAGGCAACTCGAGTTCAAATCCACCTCAAAGCAATAAATTATCCAACTTTATTTGAGATGCCTCCTCCTTAGGAAGGAAACGGGAACCCACCTCAGTATCTTTCCCATGAAAGTTACTTTTCAGAGTAACCACAACAAAAAAAGTAGGAAATAATTTACTGTGGATTTTCTTGACATTAAACATTTTAATATAGGTTATTTCTTCATATTTAAGAAAAAAATGGCCCCGTTTGTTTACATTCTGATAAATGTAAACAAAAAATTAAAATGTAAACAAATGGAAAAAATTAAAAAATTTTAAATATTTAAAAAACCGGAAGTGCTAGGGACCAAAAGGGATTTTTCCCTGAACCAGTTTCTTATGCTGAATACGTGAATGTAATTATCATTTTTTTACGACCTTTAGTTCAGGCCTTACTTTTTATGCGTACAGACAGACTGACACCGGAATCTCTGCATAAGATCTCTCCCTTAATACTACGTACAGTGAGAGCTAAAAAGACAATAATTTCCTCTCTTCATTTTTTCTCTATACCTACAATCAATCGTCAGACAAGTACAGATGGTTAAAAATACTTCCATCTGTATTTGTTAGACGATTGATTGGTAAGTATAGAGAAAAAAAATGAAAAGAGGAAATTATTGTCTTTGTTATTATTATTTTATTGTAATTATTTATGTATTGTTCATAGATTCTGAAGAAGGACGCTACTGGCGTCCAAACGGCGACAATCAAATAAAAAAAATGATAGAAATTGATTTGATTTTGTTTTTTTCTGGCTGCTATTCGCTATCCATATGATTTTTTTTAATTTTCGAACTTTAAGGTTGAAGCTCAAAATACCCGGGCCCCTCGGAGGTCCTGGCTACGGAGATATTGTCCCCTCCCCTGCCTATTTGAAGCGTTCATCTCCATTTTTCTGTTTTAAAAATTAAATTAAAATATAGTGTGACTAACGGCATACAACTTTCTCTTATTTTCTTTTTTTTCAAAACATATACTTGAAGAGCTTGGGTAACTCACCGAAGGCGGACTTTGGCACTTACCAGGGGGCTCCGCTCCTGGGTCCTCTGCTTGCGAGCAAATGCATAAAATTTATTCTTGGTGGCTGTGTGAAAATTTTGAATTCCCCTCTCTTACTTAAAGTTTTAAATTTCCCTCAGTGACTCCACTTTCTCTGTCTCTGGTCAATCAGCGAGTAAGAGTGGTAAACAGTCACATAAAACGGAAATCAGTGGCTAGCGCTTTATATCTAACAAGAAATAAGAAATTATATAAGCTTATATAATATCTCAGCCAAAAACATCGGAGATGCAAAAAGGGGGCGCCTCGCATTATTTTTGCCTAGCGTCGAGGTGAAATCAAAAAAATGCGCCTCGCTTTTCTGATTTATATAAAAGCGAGGAAATATTTTCACTTAAATAAAACCCCTACAGAATTTTATTTGTTTCATATATCCTCGCTTTTATATAAATCAGAAAAGCGAGGCGCATTTTTTGATTTCACCTCGACGCTAGGCAAAAATAATGCGAGGCGCCCCTTTTTGCATCTCCGATGTTTTTGGCTGAGATTTCACTTCTTTTTGTGAAATATTACATGAAAATATTATTTATTAATTTTTGTTTATTAAATATTAAGTTATCCCATGAATAGATCTTTTAATATGCATTCCAAACAGTAAAAATTAAATACATCGTTTGGTATCCATTCGAAACGATAAACATAGGATTTTACCAAATTTTATAAAATTTTAGGTTTTTTATTTTTGTTATGTTGGTAGAATGTAAATACATCGTTTGGTATCCATTCGAAGCGATAAACATAGGATTTCACCAAATTTTATAAAATTTTAGGTTTTTTATTTTTGTTATGTTGGTAGAATGTAAATACTTCGTTTGGTATTCATTCGAAACGATAAACATAGGATTTCACCAAATTTTATAAAATTTTAGGTTTTTTATTTTTGTTATGTTGGTAGAATGTAAATACATCGTTTGGTATCCATTCGAAGCGATAAACATAGGATTTCACCAAATTTTATAAAATTTTAGGTTTTTTATTTTTGTTATGTTGGTAGAATGTAAATACTTCGTTTGGTATCCATTCGAAACGATAAACATAGGATTTCACCAAATTTTATAAAATTTTAGGTTTTTTATTTTTGTTATGTTGGTAGAATGTAAATACATCGTTTGGTATCCATTCGAAACGATAAACATAGGATTTCACCAAATTTTATAAAATTTTAGGTTTTTTATTTTTGTTATGTTGGTAGATTGTAAATACTTCGTTTGGTATTCATTCGAAACGATAAACATAGGATTTCACCAAATTTTATAAAATTTTAGGTTTTTTATTTTTGTTATGTTGGTAGCACTCCTTCTTATCACGTTAATCTATTTCTATCTGAATGGATCTATCCTAAAAAATTTTTGTTCCATTAGGGATGAAAATTACTAATATTAATAGATATGTTCCTAGATGACGTCATCAGGGAGCAAAATAGTTAGAATTGTCTTTTCGCCATGTTAAAGATAGGACAAATTTGAAATTTTGAATACCTCTCAAAAAGTCACTTTTGATCCAAAATGAAATTTTATATCAAAGGTATCGGGTTTTTGATAGTATCTATTTGTATTTTAAATTTCATCCTAATCGGTCCAGCAGGGAAACCTGTAGCTTTGTCTAAAAATTTGAAAATTGAAGAAAAGAATGAAAAAAAAAAAGAAAAAAAGAAAAAAAAGAAAAAAAAAAAAAGGAAAAATAAGAGACTAACTTTTGACCTTCCGAAATCGGCAAAATCTCAACTTTGAGCCTCTGCCATTCTTTTTGGGACTGGAATTTTTTTTTGAATTCGTGCTCAAAATAATCCTTATTTATTCTAGTTTAATATAAAAAAAATTTGGCTCCGATATCTTA
The DNA here is from genome assembly GCA_023213315.1 of Euborellia annulipes. NCBI lineage: Eukaryota > Metazoa > Arthropoda > Insecta > Dermaptera > Anisolabididae > Euborellia > Euborellia annulipes. The sequence continues at coordinate 13,257 of JAKCPI010022436.1, read as the reverse complement.
AAAACTTTTTGAGATATTCGCCCAGAAAGAGAAAAGTTTCTCAAAAAAATTTTTTTCACGTCCCTATCTTTTATTAAGGATTTAAAATCATTCTTGATAATATAGTCTAGGGACGACTCGTCCATCTAAATGCAATGGGCCATTGGCATCTATTGGAATATCAACTAAATGGTAGTATTAAGAGTTTCTTTGCTTTCTTTTGCTTTTCACATGCTCGGCGACGAGTCGCTCCCGCGACTCTTGATTTAAGATATTATACCGGTATATAATCACTTTCAGATCCGTGAAGAAAAATCATACAATTTAATATTTATTAAATTAAATAACCGACAAGTTAGGGTATGCCGCCTGGAGTTGAACCACGGATCCACCGATTTGTACTCAGTGTGCCCTAGCCATTAGACCCAGCACGGCATTCGGATATTTAAAACTAGCTGAGATCACTAAATTAGTTTTCGAGAGAATCGGACTCAAATACGAAGCCTCAAATTTCTCCGTCAACCAGGCGCAATCTAAATGGTGCTGTGGTCTAATGGTTAGGGCACACTGAGTACAAATCGGTGGATCCGTGGTTCAACTTCCGGTGGCACAGCCAAACTTTTGTATGTTATTTAATTTATTAAATATTAAATTGTATAATACTGAAAATATACTGTATTTATTTACATGGTCAACATTTATAAAAAAAAAACAAACAATAGAATCAAAAAATGATAACACAAGGTTTTTTGTGTTTATTAAAGCTTTTATGGTTTGAAATATTATTATTAGGAGAATTTTTAATTATAGACCACATTTTTGTATTAAATATTTATACAGTATAAAATCAAACTCAGGAAATTTATTGTAACATCATGCTTTTTATGTAAACACTTGCTTTAATAATTGTGACTAACTTCTTGGAAATGAGTGAAAATAGCGGGAAAATTTGAATCTAACTTCACGGAAATGCCGACAGATGGCGCTGACGTCGCTGTATATAAAAAGGCAAGTAACGGGCATGACAATTAGTTCACTTGAGTCGGAGCAAGTGCACAGTACTTGATAACGGCTGCAGATTAAGCAGTCGAAAGTATTTATATATTTTCAATAAATATTTAATCCAAAAATGTGGTCTATAATTAAAAATTCTCCTAATAACGAGGTTTTTTGTTTCAATAATTTATTTATTTAACATTAACACTTTATACGCATTTCGACACAAGTGTCATCATCAGAAGTGAGCTTCATACTGAATAAATAAATTATTGAAACAAAAGACCTTGGATTTAATTCTCCTATTAAAGCATAATGTTTCAACTAGAGCCAACGGTTACCAGTTTAAAATTAATAAATAATATCAAAATTTATATAAAAAAAAACAAAAAAAAAAAAACAATAGTATTTTTTTCTTGGTCAAAGAAATTAATAATCCAGACGATTCAATTTCATTTGTTAGCGAAACAAGAGAGGTGTCCATAATACCCTTAGATAATTAAAAGAAATGCCCTCCTGTATATTAGTGTTAATAAAATCATTGTGTGGTTTTATGAAACCACGATGCAAGTGAAACTTTTTTTCGGATCGTAGGCGTTTAACTGAAAATTTTCAAAAAATTATTCAATTAAGGTTATTAAAATCGCGTTTTTAATCTTAATTTAATAATTGGAAAATAGGAAATCAATAGACGCATGTTAAAAACTGTGAACAATATTTATTTAGTAATTAGCCGCGCCGCCCGCCCAGGGCCGGATCTAGGGGGGGGGGGGGGCAGTGGGTGCATTTGCCCCCGGGCGGCAGATATCAGGGGGCGGCAATTAAAGAAAGATTTACTAAAAAAAAAAGGTAAAATAATATGAATTTTGTATAGAAAATTTTAAGGAAGGGGCGGCAAATTAAATTTTGCCCCCCTAAAAAATCTCCTAGTTTCGGCCCTGCGCCCGCCTTCGGCGGGCGGCGCGGCTAGCCAGGAGGGCTTCGCCCCCCTGGATTATATATATACAGTATATATAGATTGAAGATTTGAATATTTTAAATTATTTTAAAAATTATATTTTATCAATTTAAAAATTGAATTATTAAATCTCACAATTATTTTTTTATAATTCATTATATATATTAAATTTCAACTTTCTTATTTTTGTCGTCACGGATTGTGACGTCATGGCTTGTAGCGTCATTGCCTTTTACGTCACCTCGCTACAAAGCGACATGCTGATAGAAGAACCAAAAAAATTCGTAGTGATATAATAAAAGTTTCACTTTAAAAAAATTATTCTGGAAAAAATAAATAGCCCATATATATAGTGAGATGTAAATTTAATAAACTGATTCAATGGAAAATTTTTTTAAATGAATTGTATATATGCCATGTATATTATCTTAATAGCTTTTTCATCCTAATGAGTATTCAAGCAAATATTTACATTAATCTTCCTTTCAATCTCCTTCTCTTTTCTATATCTTTTTATATTCATTTGCTATGTAAAAGCTGAAATCCATAAATACATTTAACTTGGGCTTACAAATAGAATTCTAAAAGAGTGCTACGCGGATTTTTTTGAAATTTTTTTTTTCCCTACCTCAAATGTTTATTTCATACCTACTTGTATAAAAGTCACGCGACCGTAACTGCCAATAAGACCTGGGCGTAAGCGCAAAATAATTGATGAAATTCCGCAGAAAGGTTACTGCAGTAGAATCAGTGCGTTGGAAAAGGAAAGGGAAGGGTGAGTCGCCTGAGGGATGGGAACTTGAGGGTGTGTTTGCATCTTGTGATATGGAGGGTTGAAACTTAACTCACCCCCACAGCACACAGCCGCTCTGTTTCTATGCTAGAAGGAGGGTTTTGGAGTTGAAGACGTGGCAGGGGGGTTGAATTCGACATGTCAAGGAAACGACCGGAGGGAATTTACTTTGGAAACTGCGGGGTGGCAAGACGAAGAAGGAGGTTCGAGCAGCCTTAGAAGTGGTTCTCTGGGGTGGGTTATCTCTCTCTCTCTCTCTCTCTCCTGAAACCACCCAACACCGAGGCCAGGGGGATGGATGGATCCAGAGAGAGATGAGGTAGCAACGAATTCGCCAAAAAGGAAATGTCCACGTCTCCTCCCTTCTTCTTTTTCTTAAAGCCCTTTACTTTTTTTTTTGACGTTGATTAATGTAAATAAAGGGTGTGATTTTTATTTTAATAAATATCCAATTGACGGTTAATGAATATTTCAAAGAAATCAACATTATTACATTATAACAATGAGAAATTTTTATTTTTTTAAGTTAAGAAAAAAATCTTGAATCAATTAATTTAACTCTGAATGGCCGGGGAGACTGACAACTGAGAAGAGCAACAATCACCACAATAGTTGCGGCTAAGAGATGCCAAGCGAAAGCTCAAGATTGGTGACCGCGAGCAATCAACGTGTGGAACGTTCCACAATAGCAATCGGTATTATTGTATTTAAATGATATAAATGAATTAATAAATAACCCCTAAATGACCTCTGGTGACGAAAAGGATTTAAAAAAAAACTTTGAATATCCCTAAATTAATTAATTAATTATATACCGAAATTTAATTTAAAAAATTGCTCTTTTCGATTTCGCGAAATTTTTAATCCAAATACAAAGATTTTTCTAGTAAGTCTATAAAATTGATTTTTTTTTACGATCTTTTTCGGCATCTGAGGCCAATTAAATTTAAATCCCAATTGTACTCAATATAATTTAGATAAATTTTATCGCTTGAATCGAGAATCATCCCTAGCACAAGAGAACTGACTATCTACTACTTTACTACAGCCGAAGAAAACTATTTGAAATTTGGATTTATAATGTTTTTTTTTTCTCTCATTCACATATTCGGAAACTCAGGCCAAAAGTCTTATACTTTTGACGATATCCATTATTGATTTAATATACATATTTCGGGTCCAGGCATTCTTATTTAAAGCATTTGGTATCCAAATGGCTTAAATAAAATCATCGAACTACCTGGGGTCCGAACCCGCGATCCTTGGCACACAAGGCCAGCAAGCTATCCCCTAAACCAAGCCCGAGGGCTCGAATTGGTTATGAATTATATAAATACAAGACAATGAAATAAAAAAAAAAATATAGGTCTAACATGTTATTTGATTCATAAAATTGACCCATTTTGCCTTACATAATTTAATCAAGTAACTTGGAAAAAGTTAATAAAAGTTTATAAAGAAGATGCTCTAATTAATAGATTGTAAAACTTTTTATTTTAAAAATATGGCGTCATTGATCGCACAGCACACAACTTTCTCTTACCTTTTTTTTTTTTTTTTTTTAACACTCGCACTTTTTTCTCATTCACACTCACACTCACACACGCATTCACACAGTCTTTTCGGCAACTCAGGCCATATAAGGCTTTTGACGATAACAGTTATTTGAATATATACCTCGGGCTTTGTGTAGGGGTTAGCATGCTGAGCCTTGTATACCAAAGGTCACGGGTTCGAATCCCAGGCAGTCCGATGATTTTGTTTAACCCATTTGGATACCAAATGGATTTTGTTGCCATAGGAACCATTTCTCTTATCTTTCCTATGAAGTACACTTTAGTGTGTTTCAAACAATATTGAGAGCAAAATGAGATTATACATTTTAATGAAAATGTAAAAAATAATGGATTTTTGAATTTTAATTAAAATCGTTAGAACGAATTTTGAGAAATTCGAAAAAATAACTGAAAAAGTAAAGTACTAGTACTTTTTGGCCGATTTTGTTCAAAAGCTTCGTGTAACGTTCCAAAAGGTTAACTTATGTTAAATATAAAATTTCAACCTTCTAACTCAATACCTTCATGCTTTAAATTGAACACACACACACACACAGACCGTTTTGCAAAAACCACTTTTTTGGACTCAGGACATATATAGGTAAGAGTATTTCATTGATTATTTTTAATTGATTCTATTTACTGGTATATTATTTTTTTATAATACTGTATTTCATGTATTTCAAGTTTTAATAGAAAAATTTCAAAGGATATTAGATTTCTTTTTAAGCTCACAGGCAATTATTAATCTCAAACCGTCCCGGAATAAGTGACTGGAAATTAAATTTTCTCAAATGAATTTTCAATGATCTATTATTAAGTTAAATTCTCATAACAAGAAGAAAATAGATAAGAAGCAAGAAAAGAAGTTGGCATATGTTAAAGTAAATTAGTAATTAAGTAAATATTAAAAATAAAGAAATTGGAAAAAGCTTCCTCTAATGTTATAAGTCTAACAAGTTGATTTGCTTGCTTGCTACCCCTTGCCTAGTCTAGATAGGATCCAAGAAGCTAACTCATTAAAATGTTTAGATTGCTTTACTTTGTAAATCATTTCCGGCACGATTAACCTGATAAATTGGTTCAGGAACAAATTTCCTGAACGATGGTGAGTTAAGTTGACTTCCAAAGAGAGGTGGGGTGGGGGGGGAAGAGGGCAAATAAGAAGAAAAAAAGATGAAAATGAAAAATAAAAGGAATGGTAAAAGTCGGCAGGAGAACATTATGTTCCATGTGATTGCTTATTTTTAAAAGACTCCTGTTGCTTGTATTAATTTCCATAAAGAAAAAAAAAGATTTCTTAAAGAGGCTATGTTATCACAAAAAGATATTCACTCATTAGAATGTTTTTTAATTTTAAAGGTGCAGTCCGATGATTTTATTTAAGCCATTTAGATAACAAATCGTCGTCGCGGGTTTCGCATCCCGTCCCATGTGTCAAAAATTTATTTAAATTGGATTGGCTACCAATCAATTTATTGTTAAAAAATAGGGACGTGGTCTAAATGGCCATAGATGCCGAAAAAGACCTAAAAAAAAAAATTAAAGTTCAAATATAACGCCCTCAATTTCCGAACTAATTCAAGCTTAAATTTCTTCCTGGAGAATATTGATAGATATTAATTTTTTCTTAATTCATTAGTTGTTTAGAAGAAAAAGTGAAACTTTTGCCTTGCTATTTTTATGGGGTTTGCGAGACCAAAAGTCAAGAATCCCGAAAGAATTAGCCTGAGCAAAATAGTTTAATTTGGAAATTATATTTTTGGTCTATTCAGCTAAATTAAATAAAGTAAGATAGCAAATTTATACATTCGAATGGAAAAAACGTCCAACCTAACTCTTTCGCCGACTCATGGATTTTGGTCTACCCGCAAACCTGGAGCTCGTCAGTACACAACTCTGGGACCAGTCGCTGTACCATGTTACATTTTGAATAAAACCCAAATTATCACAAAACGTCTTTTGAATACCCTAAAACTCCCTCCCTCACCAACGGCCAGCTAACCAGTCACGACAACGGGCATCCCGGAGGACGACAGCAACTGACAACACAACACTATCTGTTCGATTGAAGTCATGGACTTGCAAAATGAAAGAACCTAACCTAACCTTCAGTTGTCATTTTTATAACCTTAATTCTTAAATAAATAAAAATGATTAATAATAAAGAAAATTAATGAAAAAAATCAAAATAAAACTTACTTATCTTCTTTGCTATATTAATTAGCTCTGTTATTTTAATCCAAATGAATTGAGAAAAAATGGCGACAGGGTGGTCATCTACTAAAGCTTTGGCGCTGAGATCGCCCTGCGCAATTCACACCAGGTATTCAAGTGGGTCAAATTATGCAGCAAAATCTTCATTTTCTGCCCCGGCTCAAGTTTAAATCGAACAGAAAGCATAGTTAAGCAATTATGTGTATCATTTAGAGTGAATTTGGCCTAAGATGCAGAAAAATACTAATAAAAAAAAATCATTGTGCGGTTTTATGAAACTACGATGCAAGTGAAACTTTTTTCGGATCGTAGGCGTTTAACTGAAAATTTCAGAACAATATTTATTTAGTAATTGAAGTTTTGAATCATTTTAAATTATTTTAAAAATTATATTTTATCAATTTAAAAATTAAATCTCACAATTATTTTTTTATAATTCGTCAAATATATACACATAGTTAAAAAATTTGTTAGAATATTTTGGCAAATTATCGAACAAGGTAATAATTACTTCTGTTATCAAACGATCGGCAACAAAAGGATGTATCCAAAATTTCATTTTTTTCTCCAGTATTCTTCGTCCCACATGTAAGAGTAGTGCTACCTCTTCAACGTCCATATTGCAAATTCAATTTGAGATCAGATTTTTAAAATGAGCAGCACTGCTGGTGTTTCTCTTGGTTGCTCGGTTTGGTTGCTGCGGTAACCACGGTGTCCCAGTGTGTTACCGGCCTAACGGGACATGCTGATAGAAGAGCGAAAAAATTTGAGAGGATCAAATAAAAGTTTCACTTTAAAAAAAAAAATTATTTTGTTATTATTATTTTTATTAAAAATTCTTCCTCGGAAACCCAATTTTTATTGAAATCTAAATATTTTTTTAGTCCCCCATATTAGTTCCGACATATTTTTTTTTTAATAATATCAAATTCGAAATCAGCGACTTCAAAATCCCTTGTGTACTGAATTTCAGAGAGATTAAATAACTTTTTCTACTTTTGACCACGTTTTCGGGATTTAGAACCACTGTGCGCCCCCAAGAAAGGTGGGCGGTAGGGACCAGGTTAACTACCACGGATATAGATGATGATTATTATTCAGTTATTTCGGAAGATGGATTTGTTTTTTTTTTATTAAGAAAGAAGATATTAAAAAAAAAGAGAGAAAGTGACAATATATTAAGGAGTTCTTTCTCTCTAAAGTCATCCATATTCTGTCCTCCTTTTTGGCTCATCTACCATTCTTGTTATAAATAAACGAATGATAGCCGAACGACAGTGCAATTAATTGAGGGCGGCTTTTGACGTGAACCATGGGGACCAATTCATCTCCTCGGTTGACATCTCTCAATGGATGGATGGCTTCTCGAACCCTTTGCCTTAAGGACAAGAAGGCAAACACATTCTTCTTAAAAGGAAAAAAAAAATCGCCACGCAGAAAGCGTGTTGTATCTTTGGCAGGAGCAGCACGCAGCATCCGATAACGAGATGCTTTTTAAATAAAGGTCATTTGCCGCCCTGGGAAAATGATATTGACTTTGGGCTGTTAAATTGCATGAGCGCACGCCCTGTATATTTATATGTGTGAGGTTTACTATATAATAGGGCACGAAGGAGGCTCTTAACATCATGTAACTGAACAAATATGTACATTGCCAAGGCAGATCATATCGGGGCTTAATTTAATGATGTGTATGTACTGTACTAGAGGAGGCTGGCCGGGTCATCAGCCCTCGGCGCAGCTGCTGATAAGGAATGAATGCACACCTTCCTACTTTTTAATTAAATTTCCTAATGAATAAACAACAACAAAAAAAATACGACATACCTTGTTTACAAATTCCATTCCTTTTTATTATCGTTTAAGAAAAGATTTATTTATTTATTAGATTTAAAAAATAAATAAGAAAATTAATTTATCCTACTTTCTCTTTTTAAGGGGGCTCGGGAGCGAAGTGGTTACTTATGTTTTTCCCGATAAGATGACGTTGTATGTCATAAAAAGTATGCCCAAAAATCAAGTAATTCAAAAATTTTCCAAGAGATGTCAGAATGGTAGCTAATAATATTTAATGCATTTGGTTGATTTTCATTGATCTTTTAACATCAAATACTTTATAAATGTTATTATATATTATGTATCTTTTATAAAAGCATAAAAATATGTAAATATAGGCTAATACTATATCGTCTGTTATACTAGCCTGCCATCTATTGCAAGAATGCTGAACTAATTTGGCAGTTGATTTTTAAATAAACCATCTAAGCTTATTTTAAAAATTTCTTAATTAATATGTGATTAATAATAACAATAAATTCATTTTTAAATTTAAAAAAAATTAAAGATTATTGGGACAGATTGTTTTTTTGTATTTGCTTGATAACAAAAAAATTAATTACGATAATTTTTTAATAAGTCATTAAAAAAATTATAGCTCGATGTCCCAATAATCTCTTATGAATTTAATTCATTTAAAAAAAAAAAAACCGCATTGAAAAATTCCTTATAATAGTCTATAGTTTTTTTTTTAAGTACGTTTAGACGTTGCTCTTGAACCCCCATAATAGAAAATTATATTTATAAAATTAAACATCATTTGTCAATTTAAATTCAAATTAATCAATCAATCAATCACGAAGTCTAAAGAGACACCAAAGAATTTTTTCCAATTAAAAAATTCCATTTCTACTAATTATGATAATTGTATTATATTGTCAGTTTCTGAAAGTCGCCTCACAGCGATTGGAAATATTTATACAAGTCAGCCTCTCATTTAAAAAAATACACAGTATACATGACGGTTTGATTAAACATGGAAATATCATATATTTTATTTGGATCCCGAGTCATCAAGAGATTTCTGGGAACGAGATCTCTTGGCAAAAAAAGAAGCCCACAAAATGTGCTTTGACTTCACGGAATGTTATTATGAAGATCTAAAAATTCTTTCCAGGCGTACAATTTTGGGCATCTGGGAAAAAGAATGGAACGAGATAAATAATAACTTCCATAAGCCATGTATTTGTCCTATCGCTAGGATAGATTGAAATAGGAGGAAGCAGATGATAATTATCAGCATCAGAATAGGTCATACTGATTTTTCTCTGAACGGAGAGAATCCGCCCTGGTGTGCAAGTTATCTTCGGAGAATCGATGTCATAGGTGACTGCCCTATCTATGAAGAGCAGAGAAAAGAAATTGATAAGAGATTGTAATAGATTAAATAATAATGAAAAAATAAAGCTTGGAATTTGAAGCAAGATGTTGACAAGGACCGCCTAACAAAAAAATAGTTTACACTATCGACACGCAAGGCGCCACTAATCAAAGGCGCCTTGTAGTTATGCAAGATTTTTCTCAGCAGGCTATATGTGTGCCTATTTAAAAGGAAACTTGATTAAAATAACAATATTAATATTTAATAAACAGCCAATGGAGGTTGCGAAAGTTTCACGCTAACCATAACAGGAATCCGAAATATGGAATGTTGTTGTTTTATTTAAATTAATTGAAAGAAAGTAAAAAAAAAAAAATTTCAAGATTTTATATGTTGACGAATCTTTAACATTTATCCATTTTTATTTTTGTTTTTTGAGAATAAATCTTATTTTACTCAATCGATTCTTATGAAATAGGTCCAGGACTGGAGAAAATTTTTTAATTATTATAGCTGTTTTAAAATATTTGGTCCATGGGATCAGGAGTGATCATTTTTGCCTTTTCCTGAAGTAAGCATATTAAAAAGCTATGGACATAGGCCTACAGTATATAGGCCTATGTGGTACAAAATAGTTTTTGTGATGTAACTTTTGATTCAAATGTAAAGTTCTTTAAATACATTTGGACGGGGAGAATTTTTTAATGCCATAATACTTTCTCTTTACTACTATTGAATATATTTATAGATACGAGAAAGTAATATTAATATACAGTAAGATATATCTAAGTATGGTATGAGAAAGAATAGAATTCATATCACTTGGAATATTTTTAATTAAAATAAAGCATTAACAGTATTATCCCCCACCCACATAAAACACTTGATAATTTCCAGCCGAGTGACGTTCGCTGATTGCACCACCCATGATTATAAACAGCGAAGTGCATTTATTGCTGGAAAGAATGTATTTTACATTTATTGTCAAATAATATAAACAGAGTAATTTATTTGTTTTTAAATGAATTTCGATTTAACGGACATTACAATTCTTTTATCCAACCGGTGAAGTGAAATTAATATTCCCTTAGAGAAAACGGAACAAAAGAATATATTGCCTTTAAATCTTAAAGCGTAAAAGTTTTCTGTGTAACTGTGTCAATTAGAAAATTAACCTATTTTTTTTTTTTGTGGTAGAAAAAGAAGAAGAATAAGAAGTAGAAGAGAAGAAGAAGAACATTGAGACTTCTTTCTTTTGGGGGAGAAAAAGTAGAAGGGGGCGGAAAAAGGAGGGGGTTTATTAAAGCGCAAGGGAGGGAAGAGAAGGGCCGGCAGAGAAGGACCAGTGTCCATGGGGTGGGTTGGGTTGGGGGTGGCCACCCCGAAGTGGGGGTGGTGGGGGCGGGCCGTTGCTAGGCGTGTCGGACGCCCGGTTGGCTGGCCGGCTCGAGGTAGGCAAGATGGCCGTTACGTTGTTACTAAGGCGACCAGAGCCTCTCTCCCGATCGATCCCGTCCTGCTTGCTTCCCTCCCTCAGGATCCATCTGGATTCCCATCCCGACTTCCGTCCCTGTCCCCTTGGCTTGGCTGGCCTGGAAGCCCTCGATGACGGATCGCCTCAGTCCCCGGGTCCCTCTAATCAATGCTTCCAATGTTACTTTTTTTTTATCTCAATCACTTTCCTTTTTTTTATATAAATTTATTAAAATTTTATTATTTAGCTGACTCGTTATTTATTATTAAAAATAAGGAAATATTAGAAATTTATTATAGCTACAAAAAAGCTAAAAAAAAAGTTGAACTATTCATACAAAACAAAAATGAGAATAGGTAAGACAAAGCCTTTTCGACTTCTTAGGCTATATAAACTTTAACGATACATATTATTTAAATATTAGGGACCGACCGAATATTCGGTTTCGGCCAGTTTCGGCCAAAAATCATGGTTTCGGCCGTAGTTTCGGTTTCGGCCAAAAAGTAGCCGAAACCAGAGTCTGAAAAGATGGGATGAGACTCGCATGCAAAAAAAAGATCAAATGATTTGCACTTGAGGGAGAAAAAAAGGTAAATTGATTTTCACGGGAGGGGAAAAAAATTTCAAAAAATCTGGTGTGACTTGCGCACAGCACACAACTTTCTCTTACCTTCGGTAATCGAAAGTTGTGTACTGTGCTTGTCACCCATTTTTGTGTCGACATATATTTAGTTCCCGACAGTACGGAACATTTGAATTCAGATGTAAAATTTATAAGTATGGGAAAATATTTATATTTTGTTACCATGGCAACCATTTCTCCTATCTTCCCTATGAAATACAAGAGTAAAGTGGTCTTCAGAAGATTTCAATCGCAAAATGAGAATATACATTTTAAAGAGCATCTAAAAAATAATTGATTTTTGAATTTTAAAAAAAATCGTTGGAGCAAATTTTGAGAAAATCGAAAAAAACTGAAAAAGTACATCAGTAAAGTACTAGTAATCTTTGGCCGATTTTGATTAAAAGCTTATTTTCCGGTCCCGGGGGGTGTTTAAGTTAAATATAAATTTCATCCTCGTAGCTCAATTCCTTCATGCTTAAAATTGAACACAGACACACCCACCCACCCACCCACCCACCCACCCACCCACCCACACACAGACAGACCATGTCGCGAAAACCAGTTTTTGGATTCAGGGGACCTCAAAACGTGAAGATCCATCAAAATCTCGACATCGAATTTTTGACATGAATCCAATACTTTCTCTCTATATATATATTACATATATACATAGTTAAGAGAAAGTAAAAAAAAGGTAAAATTATATAAATTTTTTATAGGAAATACAAGTTTCTGTTTCGGTTACGGTTTCGGCCGAAACTAAGGTTGAGGCCGAATATTCGGTTTCGGCTGAAAATCTTGTTTCGGTCGGACCCTATTAAATATACGATATATTAGGGGTCTAAGCACATTTATTTCTGGGGAAAAAAAAATAAATGTAAAATCTTTGTTACAGCTTGAGGATGGAGACAATTGAACTCCGAAACTGTCAATTACTGTACAGAATCCAGTCGCTAAGCAATAAATTATAAAATTTAAAACATTCGTTTGTTTTTGATACTCCTGAATAAGACCTGCAGGATCTACGAGTAAACTTAAAATAGATTAATCGATTTCTCGTACAAATCCAGTTTTCTTTTAACATTTATTTATACCATGTGGAAACCAAATGATTTAAATAAATATTCATATCCGAACCCTCTCCTCGTGGCTTTAAGACTATCAATATTGACATTTGTCTCTCGACCACAAGGAGGGAAGGGTTGAGTTAAGACATTATTTTAAATGTCAAATGTGGATTCTTAAGAATCTTTAAGTCTCCTCACTTATTGAATTTCCAACAAATATGATTGTATTTTTTTTAATGATAAATAATATCCTGAGAATATGTAATGTGTGGAAGTTTAGACCTTTGAATTTTAATTTAGGATAGATTAAGTTTGCCTATTTTTAAAAAACGTAGACTCACCGAGTACTGCAGGTATATATTAATTAGGGGGGTTTTAGGCCTTTTCAGTACATAAAAACAATACAATTTTTAAAAAATCTGGTGTGACTGGCGC
>JAKCPI010022434.1:0-15583 GCA_023213315.1 Euborellia annulipes | reverse complement strand
AATTTTTATTACAACCCCTGTTTAGTTAAATATTATTGATAAGGGCATCTAAAAAGTTGTAAAATGACAGACACCTCATTCATCTCTCTATCTCATCTCTAAGAGATTTCATAGCAATTTAAATAGATATGGATAGATTGATTTTTTGCCATTTTGACGGCCAAATTTCTTAAACGAGTTGAGTTATCAAGTTGAAATTGGAGATTTATCTTAATCTCTATTGACTGTATCCAACGGCGTAACTAGCCTTTGAGGGCGGGGGGCGAAGCCCAACTGGGGCGCCCTTTTTCGTTCGAGCTTTTTTTTAAGTAGGCTAATTCGACTTTTTTTTTTAATATTCGAATCTCGTTCGAACTTTTTTTGTAATTTTTCTCCGGATTTGTGAATTTATTATGAAATTTCAAAAAAAGCCAGATATTTTGGGAAAAGCTGAAGATTCCTGGAAAAAACCGAATATTTAGGTAAAAAGCCGGAAATACTTGAGTGCGGGGGCGAGCGCCCCCCTCCCCACCTGGATACGCTACTGGCTGTATCTATGATCCAAATTTCATTGAAATCTGAGTTGGTGAGGTCAAAAAGTGTGTGATTTGAAGTGAAATGTCTAAAATATAAATTTTATTTTATTTACAAACGTACAGTACAGTTTTTTTTTTTTTATATTTATTAACCAAACAAAATGAATCGCTTTTGAAAGAGAGAGAGAAGAAGTTGTACACAATAAAAGAAAAAAAAAAATTAAACAAGCAGTCGGTCTGTCGGTCGTTTTGAAATCTTTCCAAACGATGGGAATCCAAACAAGCCTGAATGAACTAAACTACTAACGTCTATAGATGAAATCTCTTCTTTACCTGCCCTATAGTTTTGTTTAACAAGTGTTTTTTTTAGTTTGACAAGGGCTATGTTTTTTTTTTTTTTTTTTTAATCAACAAAAAAACTTTCCCTGCCTTTTTTTTGTTGAAAAAAAAAAAATTAATAATAAATTTATGTCACGAATAGAGATTTTAATACTTTGTTTTGTTAGCTCTCTCTCCATCCGCTTAAGTTTTGGGTAAGTAATTGTAAAAAATAGAAAAATTATTTATCAAAATCACTGGTTTAAGTGGCGACCTGTGTGAGTTGTAGAATAATTATGGGAAGCGATAGCGAGTTGAACAAATTAGCAAAAGGAAGGGAGTAGGAAATAAAATTAAATCCTAAAATTGTTTGGCTACCCCTGTTCCCTTCCTTTTGTTTAAATTAAAAGCCATGTACTTCATTGGATAATAAATTAGGGGCGAAAGCATAGAGGGTAGACACTTGGAATTTTGAAATTTAAATTAAATGACCACTAGTACAGTATCACTATTGTTGATTGCAATAAGAGATACCGGAATATACTTTATATTTAATTTCTTCGTCATATTTAGTACTACTAAATTGAATTGGCAAATTTGCTATGACACCGATTGCAAATAGAAAAGCGCCTTCAAGATTGGTGAGCCCTTGATCTGTAGCTCAGGGCTAGAGCATTAACTTCTGGTACCAAAGGTCAAAGGTTCGCATCCCGTCCCAGGCGACAAAATTTATTTCAATTGAATTGGATACCAATCAAAATCAATATATATAGAAAGTAGGTCTATTGGATTCATGTCAAAAATTCGATGTCGAGATTTTGATGGATATACAAGTTTTGAGGCCCACTGAATACAAAAAAGTGGTTTTCGCGACATGGTCTGTCTGTGTGTGGGTCTGTGTGTGTTCAATTTTAAGCATAAAGGAATTGAGCTATGAGGTTGAAATTGTATATTCAAGTTAAGCACCCACCTAGGACGTGAAAATAAGCTTTTGATCAAAAAAGAATGGCAACTAAATATTACTTCATTTATGCTGACGTTTCGATATTGGTTAAAGCCATCCTCAGAGCTTGGGACTGTCAATATAGGCAAGTTCTGAGGATGGCCATAATCAAGACCGAAACTTCAGAACATCCTCAGAGTTTGCGGGCTGTCAATATAGGCAAGTTTTGAGGATGGCTTTAACCAAGACCGAAACGTCAGCATAGGGGACCTAATAAATGATGTAATATTTTGCTGCCATTCTTTTAACGATTATCCAACTATAAAATTCATATCTTCTAATAAATTTACTAGGGGTAAGATAATAAAAATGTTCAAAATGGCCTCAATTTTGCTGCAAATATTCACATTTTTTAATATTGCAAGTGAAATTTCTGCACGAAATTGAATGATGTCTTTTTCAGAAAAAAACACAAAAATTGAGGTAGCGGCCAAACTGTTGAGAATTGGACCATAGTGAATAGGAACTTTTTTGTTTCTTTCGAGGTGTAGAATCACCTCCCTGAGTTCGTCGACTGTATATTTAGGGTTCAGGTTAGCTTTGCACCGGAGTCCCGGGTTCGCTTCCCGTCCCAAGCGAGAAAAATTTATTTCATTTGATTTGACTACAAATCATTTGAAATAAATAGGGATGGGGTCTAAATGGCCTTAGATGCCGAAAAAGACCTTAAAAAAATAAATAAAATAGGGTTCAGGCATTCTTATTTAAGTTATTTGGTATCCAAATGGCTTAAATAAAATTATTGGACTGCCTGGAATCCGAACCCGCGACCATTGGTATACAAGGCCAGCACGCTAACCCCTACACCAAGCCCGCGGGCTTTTACCCAAGTTGAATATCATAATGATTTTTAATTCCTTTAATTTTCGTCTCATCAATCTATTCATTTGCTTGTAGGCTAAAAAAAAACTTTAGATTTTTGAAGTTTAATTTTCAAAAAGGTTTTCGGGGAGGGGTGCGCCTCACAGATTCAACCGTGGGGTCTTTAGAAACTAAAACCTGATCATTAACAGTTGGAAACTCTAGATTCATTCCATTTTCTTATAAAATAGTCTCGATACTTGTTTAAAAAGAATTTTATTTGTTACAAGTATCGACACTTTGTATAAAATATGCATCCCTTAATAATGAAAGTCGAAACCCCGCCAAGGGTGCCATCCCCACCAGAGGGAAAAAAAAAATTAATTCATTTAAATAATCTTGTATTGTTTTTATTTAACGCGAAATAATAAATTTATTTTAAAATAAAAAGTTCAAAAGAATGTTGTGTATTGTTTGGTCATGAAATTCCTATGAATAGAGGAGGTTGTGGTTTTCAACAACACAACATAAACAACTTCTAGTTAAGCGAATTGATGAATCATTTTAAATATAAGGTGAAACCGAGAAATTTAAGGCCAAATCAAATTAAACTAGAAATGCAAATAGTAAAAAATCTGGTGTGACTGGCGCACAGCACACAACTTTCTCTTACCTTCGGTAATCGAAAGTTGTGTACTGTGCTTGTCACACCAGATTTTTTGTGTCGACATATATTAAGTTCCCGACAGTACGGTACATTTGAATTCAGATGTAAAATTTATAAGTATGGGAAAATATTTATATTTTGTTACCATGGCAACCATTTATCCTATCTTCCCTATGAAATACAAGAGTAAAGTGGTCTTCAGAAGATTTCAATCGCAAAATGAGAATATACATTTTAAAGAGCATCTAAAAAAATAATTGATTTTTGAATTTTAAAAAAAATCGTTGGAGCAAATTTTGAGAAAATCGAAAAAAACTGAAAAAGTACATCAGTAAAGTACTAGTACTCTTTGGCCGATTTTGATTAAAAGCTTATTTTTCCGGTCCCGGGGGGTGTTTAACTTAAATATAAAATTTCAACCTCGTAGCTCAATTCCTTCATGCTTAAAATTGAACACACACACACACACACACACACACACCCCACCCACCCACCCACCCACACACAGACAGACCATGTCGCGAAAACCACTTTTTTGGATTCAGGGGACCTCAAAACGTGAAGATCCATCAAAATCTCGACATCGAATTTTTGACATGAATCCAATACTTTCTCTCTATATATATATTACATATATACATAGGTAAGAGAAAGTAATAAAAGAGCGAGAGAGAGGAGGGAGATTTCGTAGTAATCATGTTTGTGAAAAAGGAGGCGGAGATCTTTCAGGGATTCCCTGATCGTCATTCTCTCCTTCCCAACAGCTGACTCTCTCTCTTTGATTTGCTGCTTTTAAATATAACCAAGCACTGACTCATTCATTCTCAATCAAAAGACTAAATAAGCAGAGCAACACTTTCGTAGAGAAGGAAGGAATAATAATTAAATTGATATTAATCAATTATATATTCCGTCCTTAAAGAGGAAATTATTCACAATCGATATTCCTCTTTCCTCTTCTTTGATTGCGTAAATTCATTCAATCGCACTTCCTATATTATCGTAGATCATGGAATCAAACAAATAGTATCAGAGAAAGGCCTACATTTTCTCCAAAATTGTTAAAATTAATATGTCTCTGTTAGCAGCGGCGTAACTAGCCTTTCAGGGCGGAGGGGGCGAAGCTTATTTTTTTTTTTTTTTTGGAATGGGTGCATAAGGTCCGAAGACCTATAATGACCAATAGTCACATGCAGCCAGGAAGAAAATAAAAACAAAAGGAGAAGCATAAAGGGAAACTCAACTGCGGGAACTGAGAAGATGCCTGTTGAGGTTAGACTTGAAAGTCTGAAGATTGTAGGTTTTGGGGAAGATAGACGCAGGGAGCTTGTTCCAATCACGGGAGGTCATGGGGACAAAGGAAGAATGAAATTGATTTGTCCTGTTAGTCGTGATCTGAACAGCATAGAGATGCTGGGAAGATGCCTCTCTTGTGTTCCGTGAATATGTTGCATTGGGTGGGATAATTGATTTTAAGTCGGCAGAGCATTGACCATGGTAATACCTGTAGAAGAGAGATAGTGAAGATACTCTTCTTCTATGATCTAGTGACTGTAGGGATGCAGTAAGGGTAGAATCACCTATCAGTCTAATTGCACGCCTCTGTATGGCTTCCAAGGAGGAGAGAGCGTCTTTCGACGCCCCTCGCCAAAGGTGGGAACAATATTCAAGACACGGTCGAATTTGGGCTTTATAGAGGATTAGGAGTTGTTGGGAGGAAAAGTAACGCTTCGTTTTGAATAGGAAAACCCAATTTCCTTGCGGTAGATTTAACCACAGAAGAGATGTGGTTGCTCCAGGAGAGATCAGATGTAATTGTCACTCCCAGAACAGAAAATGAATCTTTGAACTCGAGACTGGGGCACCGTTTTTCGTTCGATCTTTTTTTTTTTTTTTTTTTTAGTATTCGAATCGCGTTCGATCTTTTTTTGTAATTTTTCTTCGGATTTGTGATATATAATGATTTTATTATGAAATAAAAAAAAAAAATAGCCGGAGATTTTGGGAAAAAGCCGGAAAGCCAGATGCTCGAGGGGCGCCCCTCTTCGCCCCCACCTGGATACGCTAATGTCTGTTAAATATAATATTGGAATCGTCCAACTGAAGAGAGCTTTTCCCATACATCAATGATCCCATTTCCAATATTAATAAAATCTTTTATATTTGACATAATAACACCAACGGGTTTTAGTAAACACGTTGCGAAGCTCCAAAAAATTAAAAATTGAGATAAGCACGGAATATTGTTTCAAATGGTTTAATTAATAGTATTTTTTTTGAAATATGTCCTAAAAAAATTTATATTTAATGTTACTTGCACAAATGACAAAAAAAATTTTTATATAATCCAATGAAAACAAAAAACTTTAATGTTAATTTTCTCAAATCTCTATAGCTGGCGCTTGACACATTAATGCGTAACAGGAAACCTATATCCAAGTAACTTCTTGATTCTATCAAAATAATGCAAAAAAAATCTGGTGTGACTGGCGCACAGCACACAACTTTCTCTTACCTTCGGTAATCGAATGTTGTGTACTGTGCTTGTCACACCAGATTTTTTGTGTCGACATGTATTTAGTTTCCGACAGTACGGTACATTCGATTTTCAAGATGTAAAATTTATAAGTATGACAAAATATTTATATTTTGTTACCATGGCAACCATTTCTCCTATCTTTTCTATGGAGTACAAGAGTAAAGTGGTCTTCAGAAGATTTCAATCACAAAATGAGAATATACATTTTAAAGAGAATCTAAAAAATAATTGATTTTTGAATTTAAAAAAAAATCGTTGGAGCAAATTTTGAGAAAATCGAAAAAAAAACTGAAAAAGTGCATCAGTAAAGTACTAGTACTCTTTGGTCGATTTTGATTCAAAAGCTTCGTGTCACGTCCCAGGGGGTGCCAAACTTAAATATAAAATTTCAACCTCCTAGCTCTTTTCGGTCTTGAGATATTTTGTTCACAGACAGACACACACACCCATCCACCCACCCACAGACAGACCATGTCGCGAAAACCACTTTTTTGGATTCAGGGGACCTCAAAACGTGAAGATCCATCAAAATCTCGACATCGAATTTTTGACATGAATCCAATACTTTCTCTCTCTATATATATTAACATATATATAAAGGTAAGAGAAAGTAAAAAAAAGATGATGAAAAACCAATCAGTCAATGAAGCGGATTTTATTACGGCAATTTGCAAAAAAAAAAAAATTGCTAATAATAACTCCCACCCATCTCTGAGAGACTAGGTACCCCTTTGAAGGTAATTTTAATTAAAAATATCTGAGCGTTCTTTTTTTTGAAAGGTAGATGGATGGACATTAAAAAGTTAAATAGGCATAATAAAAGAAAGGTAATCAACTTTAATGATTACTTTTTGAAAGAGATGTTTATTTTTCATGAATCTAAAAAAAAGGAAAAAAAAAAAGATCATTATTATTACATGGTTAATGACAAATTTTGCTAATTCATAAAAGAGATGTGGATGTAAAATGAAAATGGGAAAAATAAATAAGGAGAGTATCTTTTTAAGTTTTTTTTTTTTTTTTTTTTTTTCAAATTGGGAAAGATCAAGTACAGGAGCAGCAAAGAAAAGAAAGCCTTTGAATGCCAAATGCGGAAGGAGACGTTTCGGACAAAATTTATTTATCCGAATAGGCTAATATATACTGCGCGACAACAACACTTTCTTTTTAATTATAGACCACATTTTTGTATTAAATATTTATTAAAAATATATAAATACTGTACAACGTTTCAACTGCTTATTCTGCAGTCGTTATCAAAAGAATAATTAATTTTTTGCCTTTAATTAATTAGCTGGAAAGTCTAGAATGAAATGGAACATGTTACGTGTATTCCAATGGGGGAACACTAACGCCATCTCTTGCCGCCTCGAGTCAATCGTGTTTTAACGGTTTTTCGAGACGCGCACCTTAAGCACGGAATATTGTTTTAAATGGTATAATTAATAGTATTTTTTTTATGAAATATGCCCTAAAAAAATTTATATTTAATGTTACTTGCACAATTGACAAAAAAATTATATATAATCCAATAAAAACAAAAAACTTGAATGTTAATTTTCTCAAAACTCGGTAGCTGGCGCTTGACACACTAATGCGTAACAGGGTCCATATATTCAACTATTTTGTTCATAATATCGATAATAATTAACAAATTTTCACGAATGAATGTTTGTTTTTTTGGGAAAGCTACAGAACGATAGAATATCGTTTTTGGATAGTTCAGGGATGGAAAAAAATTGTATTCGGGATGTCCAAATTTAAAGGTGATAAATTCCAAGAATCTTCCCAAGTACTAAGTACTTACTACCTAATACTTATCTTTAATATTTATTTTATAAAATATTTTTCTCATTTCCATCGCTAATATATAATCTCTCAGCAGGTAATATGATATGTATTATCATCATTTCGGAATTTCTTGATTACATACATAACGTAGAGTAAAAAAAAAAAATGAATCTTATTTAGACTTGTTTTGATCGTAAACAGAATACCTTATAATTTTCCTAATGGCTTCTGATTGCATCCGTGGCATTAAAAAAAAAAAAATCTTCTTTATTCATTTAGAAATAGCACTAGCCGGCGTTTCATCAGACCAAAAGTGAAATTGATATTTAAGAAGGAATTTCATATGAATTTTAATTATCATGTCGTGGGTATGTGTGTGTGTGTGGAAGGGGACGAGGGAAAACGATTGCAAGCGAAAGGTTTATTAAATCATAATAGACCTAAAATATTAAATTCCTTCTCCGTTAATAAATAAGTGTGTAATGGCCTCAAATGCCAAAAATAAAAAAACTTAAAATAAAGATAAATTTTTTTTTTTGATAGGAATTTTGTCAAAAAAGGAGCCAAAAAAAAATTCCAAGACATATGCAGCCAATATTACATCTTTCAGTGGCCGAAACGTCAGCTAACAGCTTAATAAAATAAATAATTTTCGCTGCATATGTCTTGGAATTTTGTTTTTTGACTCCGCCTTCATCAGGATAACACAAAAGACTCACTGTAGAATAAAAATGCATTACACCTTGGCGGCATAAGACAAGTAGGCTACTTGCTTAGTGATATAACTGTTACATGTAATAATAATACTTCAACCTTTTCATTCTTGATTTTTACCCAGACAAACACATAAACCGAGAGATAATTTTGCGGGATGCAGTTTTTAAAACTCAAAACGTGTATTTCCAACAAAATCGCGAGATCACATTTTAGAACACTATAATTTCTTTATTAAGGAGTCAAAAAAAAAATCCAAGACATAGGCAGCCAAAATTATTTCTTTTATTATTGCCGTTCCAGGCTGACGTTTCGGCCACTGGTCTAGGCCATCTTCAGAGCCGGAGGCGAGAATAAATGAAAATTACAATTTCAGCGACACACATTCGCTCATAGGACAACGAAAGAATCTTTCGAGAATAAATGAAAATTACAATTTCAGCGACGTGCGTGTCGCTGAAATTGTAATTTTCATTTATTCTCGCCTCCGGCTCTGAAGATGGCCTAGACCAGTGGCCGAAACGTCAGCCTGGAACGGCAATAATAAAAGAAATAATTTTGGCTGCCTATGTCTTGGATTTTTTTTGACTCCTTAATAATACTTCCAGCCACAAAGACATACCTTATAATTTCTTTCTTTATATATTTATTGATTCTAATGATGACAAAATGAAAAAAATCTGGTTTGACTTGTCGTAGAGCACACAACATCTCTTGCCTTCGCTAATCGAAAGTTGTGTTCCGTGCCGTTTTTGTGTCAACATATATTTAGTTTCCGACAGTAAGGTACATTCGAATTTCAAGATTTAAAATTTATAAATTTGGAAAAATATTTTTATTTTGTTCATTGGAGCGAATTTTGAGAAAATCGAAAAAAAAAAAAAAAAAAAACTGTAAAAGTGCATAAGTAAAATACTAGTAGTACTCTTTGGCTGATTTTATTCAAAAGCTTCGTGTCACGTTCCAGGGGGATGCCTAACTTAAATATAAAATTTCAACCTCGTTGCTCTTTTCGTTCTTGAGATATTTTGTTCACAGACAGACCATGTCGCGAAAACCGCTTTTCTGGAGTCAGGGGGCCTCAAAACATCTTGACATCGAATTTTTGACATGAATCCAATACTTTCTCTCTATATATTTCATATATAGGGTAAGAGAAAGTAAAAATTGAATGTTGCTTTAAACCCTCCTATCAACATGGTAACATCGAATAAAATTTTAAATAGCCCTAAATCAGATTCCCTGCCACCGTTTGAGTTTAATTCATTGATTTGGACAAATTTAGTTTGGCCAACTATAAATAGGACCATTTCATCCCCGTTACTTGCTTGCTTGAGTCATCGCATTCTAACGCCTCTCCGCTTGCAGGTATCCCTGCTAAGGGCGGGACGACCCTCTTCAATTTTGACATCTACTAGGAAATGAATTCCCACACCTTTTGCTTCAAGACCTTTGATTTGGGTGAATACTCACTGATTAGGGAACAAGAGACCCTTTACATATCTCAACAAAAAGGAACAAATATTTTTGTCTTCTCATTGAGTAAGTGAATGGGAAAAGAGAGGTGGTTAGTGAAGAGATTATAATAATATCTACGAGAAAAGGACAGCACAATAGAGTAAAAATTGCGAGAAGATGTGTATTATATATTTCCTGCCTTCTAAAGTGATTATTTATTGAATTTGTTAAAGAAAGGATCAACTCTGACTTGCCTTGAAACAAAAATCAAAGTCTATTATTCAATAGGGTATTTATTAGGGTTTATATAGAAAAGTGCTCAAATTTGAATTTAATGCCACCCGGGAACAAGAAAAAAGTGGCTAGATTCAATAGATGAATTCCCCTAAAACTAATTAATAAATCAAAAATGTAATAACTAGTCTATTCATGGAATTTCTTCCAAAAAATTTTTTCGATACTGAATTTTGAGTACAAGTTTCTCTTCCCTAATGTGAAGTATGAATACAGGATGTTTTTTTATTTTCGATTTTCTCAAAATTGGTTCTAACGATTTGGATTAAATAATAATAATTATAATGGAGTATGCAGCCAGGAAATAGGCCTCTAGAAAATGAAACTCAAGAGTAATGGAGACAGGTTCGGCTTTTTGATTTTGATTAAAATTCATAAAACAACTATTTTTATAAATGCCCTTTAAAAAGTATATCAGTAAAATTTTTCGTGAACATTGTTTGACGTAGGGGAAGGTGGGGCAGCTTCACGCATTTTTTACATTTCATCTTATAGAATTCTTTCGGGTATCGATATCTATATCGATTCATCAAAAATCAATAGTTTTACTATCTGACTTTATATCTAAAACATGAAATTTGTGTAAATACATTTGTACGGCTATTTATAACACTTTAAAAAAAAATTAAAAGTGCGTGAATGTGCCCCACATGTGGGGCACCTTCACGCAGGCTATGGGGCAGATTCATGAATGTGAAAAAATACACAAGTTGTGCATTAAATGTTTATTTATTTATCAAAATCATAGTATAAAAATAATAAAGATACAAACTATTGATAAGAAATACAAAAGTAATAAAGAATAACATAAATATGGGTTTTTTTTTTTATTATTTATCATTTTTTAATTTACTTATTGCACAAGTCTTATTGAGTAGTAGCCTACTACCAATAATAATCAACAATTTAAAAAATTATGAGGAATCTTAAATGTTAAAAAACAATAATTAACTTGAAGAGAATTATCTTAACAACAATAATATTAATTAGGAGAGGACGGGAGCCTTCCCGGGACACAGCAGCCAGGTAATAGCCCTCGAAACGTCGACGACAGAACATAACGTTTTTTATTTTACCTGGCTGCTGTGTCCCGGGAAGGCTCCCGCCCTCTCCTAATATAAATATCTACAGCCATCAAACTCAACAATTTATCAATAATATTAATGTACATTATACAAAGATAGATCTTTGTTGAAACTTAAAATGTTTGCGGTCCTAGCTGTCTTAGCTGATTTAGGATCCGGTAATATCAAAATTACATCTGATAGATCTACTGATCCTTCATCTTTGACGTCTGGAAAGACAAAATTCATTGAAGATTCTGGTTTCTTCCTCAAAAATGAAACCATTACTTCTGTCTGCATCTTAGAACACTCTACGATATATTTATTTAAAAGGTCCTCTTCGGCTTTTGAAAAAACTTGCTGCGATGCAAATTTAGAATCGAATTCACGAATTTCGCAATCAAGATCTTGATTTTGGCGTAATTTTTTGATACGGCTTTGTAGAGTATGTGGATTAACTCCATATTTGACTGCTGATTTTCGAACAGAGAGTTTTTTTTTCTAAAACTTCATCGACAGCTTTTAAGATAGCATGTTCGTCCACCTCTCCACTCCTAGTTCCCTTTTTCTTGTAATTTCTGACCATAATCGTTTTGTAGAAAAAAAAAATTATGATATCACTTCAATTTTACAAACTAAAATAAAAATGGTGCACATTCATTCAGCATGAATGTGCCCCACACACTTCTGCTTGAACCTGCCCCATAGCAAGAAAATGAAATTAAAATTAAAAAAAAAAAGAAGCAACCATATATAGAATTATTCACAGACCAATTAACAAACTAGAGTCTATTATCTTTTAAATAAAATTGAATTGAAAAATTTAGAGAGCAGCTTTCATTAAAAAAATGACGTTAAAAGTGATGTTATTTTATTACTTACGTATGGCTAAATCACGTTCAGTGTCACACCGACCCGCGTTTTAGATCGACTGCTGTCAAACTCCGTCAGCAACCACACACATGAGTAAGCTACGCCTATACGCATTAGCCATTTTATTGATGTGCGTCAATCATCAGATATATCTAGTGCTTGAAGGTGCCCCTGGTGTGAATCTGCCCCACTTCCCCCTACACTTTATTGATGTAGTATTTCAGATTTTTCAAATTAATTTTCCGTCTTTTCCTTCCATAGAGCCAATGTTAAATCCCCATATGGGGATTTGGATGTAAATTTCGATTCAAAAGGGGGTTTTAAAAATTGACTACACAATGTATAAAAATGTAGTGATTGGGATGTACGGTAGAAGGCCAGTCAAAAGTAAGACTCTAAACTAAATGATTATTCAATTGCCAGAAGAATTTTTAAATTTTTTAGAATCAATTGAAGATGGCTTTTAATAAAAATCGAGAATAAGAAACAGGCAATCAAATATTTTTGGATGTTCCCAGACCTTTGGCACAAAATGTTGTCTAGTCACATCGACCAACGAATTAAAAGAATGTAAAAATGTGTTAATAACATACCATATTCAGGTATTCAGGATATAGAAGAAGGGATGAATGAACAAAGAACAAAACTCACCTGGAACAGAACAAAAACAAAAACAAAAAATTAGAAATAATTCAAATCAACGAGCAACTTCAACTTCACTCCACTTTAAGATTATTTATGTTATTTTATATTAAATTGTAATAAATACAAAGCCGAGGGAGAATTTTTGTCATCCATAAACAGGAAAAATATAATTTACATATTTGCCTCTGCCCTTGCATTGGGGTAGGGTTACCAGCTTTTTTGCAATTAAAGTACATTGGAGATTAAAGGTAAGAAAATAATGTCAAAATAAAGTATTATATATTTTTCTTTAGAATTATATTTAAAAACATATTTTCGATTGCTTTTCGCAAGTTTTTACTTTCTCTTACCTCTATATATATGTTAATATATATAGAGAGAAAGTATTGGTTTCATGTCAAAAATTCGATGTCGATATTTTGATGGATATACACGTTTTGAGGTCCCCTGAATCCAAAAAAGTGGTTTTCGCGACATGGTCTGTGTGTGTGTTCTATTTAAAGCATGAAGGAATTGACCTAGGAAGTTGAAATTTTATATTTAAGTTAAGCACCCTCCCTAGGACGTGAAAATAAGCTTTTAAACAAAATCGGTCACAAGGTGCTAGTGTTTTGCTGATGTTGTTTTTCGTTTTTTTTTTTTTTTTTTTTTTTTTCGATTTTTTCAAAATTGGTTCCAAAGATTTTGATTAAAATTCAAAAAAGGAACTAAATATATGTCGACACAAAAAATTTGGCGTGACAAGCAAAGCCTTCGGTAATCGAAAGTTGTGTGCTGTGCGTCAGTCACACCAGATTTTTTCTGTTTAAGAAATGTATATTCAAAAAAATTACTTTATTTTTCCATCACGTTAGAACAAGAAAATAAAAATGCATTGCATCTTGGGGGCATACGACAAGTACGTAAGATAATAAAGAAAAAAAATAATACCAAACGTCGCGGGTTCGGATCCAGGCAGTCCGATGATTTTATTTAAGCCATTTGGATACCAGATGGCTTAAATAGAAATGCCTCAACCCACAATAGATAATATATATTACAACGGTTATCGTCTAAAAGTCTTAAATGGCCTGAGTTGCCGAAAAGACAGTGTGAATGTGTGTGTGAGTGGGAGTGTGAGTGAGAAAAAAAAAAAAAATTTTATTCACAGACAAAAGTGAGTTCAGTGTATGAAATGAATCATCAAATGACGAAAGGTATAGGAGAATTTGTTTTTTAATAAGCTAATAAATGTATCAGAAATTAATGAATAGAGAGAAAGAGATTCATTGAGATATGAGTCAGAAAAAAAAGGGACAGTTTCGCAGAAAAGTTCAAAGGGGGCTGAGAAGCCAGGCAAGCAAGGCAAACAGGGTCCCTCCCCCCTCTCTATCCCTCTTATTAAGTGATTTCTTCGAATTTTAACGATAGCCATCTTCATCTTTTGAAAATAGATTTGAAAGAGAAAAGGCTCAATTTAACAACGAGTTCTTTTCTTTCAAGATATAAAAGAAATGAGGAAAAGTCCGATATTATGATAAATAATTCTTTGAGAGCGCTCGCTTTTCTTTAAATAAAAAACAGACTAATATATTATAACAGATTGACCACGCCTCCTAAATTATAATATCTCTGCGGTTCCCTTTTGGCCCCCTTTCCAGTTTCGATCTCTTTGTTTATTGGATACTTAATAAATCTCCATCGGGTTAAAATAACGCGCTGTTTGTTCTTTTTTATTTATTTATATTTCCGGCTGCAGTCGAAACGATTCAGCTTCTTTTTTTACGCTTACTTTTTACTTTCTCTTACCCTATATATTTTTTAAACATCTTTATATAATTATACAAAAAATAAAAATCCTTCGCAAGCGAAGAGGAATTCGAAAATTCGAAGACTATCATCATATGCAATTATTTACATTGTTATTTATACACATAGGCTATTGTAAAATAAATAAGCTTATGAACAGACTGATGACAACTCTATTTACTAAAAAACTACAATGCAACTGAAGATGGCATGATTAAATCGGCCGAAACGTTTTGCGTAAAAGGAGTTTAATTTAATAGAGGCTCCCTGCCTGGGTGCTTTCCTCTTCGATCCTTTATTCAAAATTTTATTCGTCCTTTTGGCTTATAAACTAATTAGGCACTATAAGCCTTTATAAGCCATTATAAGACTACAAGGATGGACGAATAAAATTTTGTCCGAAACATCTCCCTTTCGGCATTTGGCATCCAAAGGCTCTCTTTATTTGCTGCACCCTGCACTGTTAAAATTTTCAAGAAAACTTCCTACTACAAGTATAGGAACTCTGTTTCATAAACTGTTTATGAATGAATATATATGAGAAAGTTCAATTTGTTGCCAACCTAACAAATCTTGTATATTTTAAAATTAATTATTTTGGTAAAAATAGATAATTTGAATTGGAATTTTTATAGCTATTTAGTTGAATTACTTTATAAAAATTATTTAATTAGTATGACTTCATAAATATTTAAATAGTTTAGAGCGCGAATTTCAAACCAGAATTTAATAAATTTAGATTTGTGAAATAAATTTTAAAAGAACAATTTTAAGTTTCCTTAAATAATTATAAAATAATATTAATAAAAATTCCTTGAGGCAGTCGAGTTATTTGAGAACCTTTAGACCAAGTGATTCTCAACTTGTCGCGGTACACTTTTAACGATTTCAAAATTTGGCGGCACACAAAGAAAAAGATAAGTTTAAGAGTTGGTAATTTGTTCATAAACTTTTATATTAATTTTATTTCATATCCTGGGTATATTAATATTAAATCACTGAAGTATATGAAAAATGATTGAAAATTCATATTTTTTTTACAGTGTGTACTTGCTCTTTTCCATTCCATAACATCAATAGCGTCCGATGATTTTATTTAAGCAATTTGGATAC
>JAKCPI010022433.1:0-12179 GCA_023213315.1 Euborellia annulipes | reverse complement strand
TTTGGTTCCGCGGGCGGTAAAAAATTTTTACCGACTTTCGAGAAAAACCGGTTTTTTTTTCATTATCGAGGTCGGTAATTCGTGGAAATCCATTCACAGTCCAGCCTAACACTGGGTAACTTATGAACCCATTGAATCCCTTGCAGAATTTCGTAGGAATTTTTTTCATTAGGTAGAAAATTAAGATATGATTAGTCCACTTATATTTTTACTGGGGTGAGTTACCGCATCTTTTTGTATTATAGAACTAATCTCAATTCGGATTTAAATTTTTACTTTCTCTTACCTATATGTAAAAGTTAATATACATATATATAGAGAGAAAGTATTGGATTCATGTCAAAAATTCAATGTCGAGACTTAGATAGATATACACGTTTTGAGGTCCCATGAATCCAAAAAAGTGGTTTTCGCGACATGGTCTGTCTATTTGTCTGTTTGGGTTCAATTTAAAGCATGAAGAAATTGAGCTAGGAGGTTGACATTTTATATTTAAGTTAGGCACCCCCCCTAGGGCGTGAGAAAAAAGATTTGAGAAAAAATATTTTTTCTTCAGAATGAAAGTTATAAAAAACGAAGCCAGAATTTTTCTTTAAAAATATATTTTAACTTCTTACGTTTCGGCCTTGGTCAAAGCTATCCTCGGAGCTGTTAGTGGTCATCCGAGGATGGCTTTGACCAAGGCCAAAACGTAAGCTGTTAAAATATATTTTTAAAGAAAAAATTTCGGTTGCGTTTTTTTCTAACTTTCATTCCTAATACAAATTCCACCAGCCATAAAATACCCTTATACCACCCTTATACTAGCGTTTTCCAAACTGTGAGGCGCGGACTAGTCTAAGGGGAAGCGCGAATATTGGCCGCCAGGACCAATTTTCCAAATGATTGCTAGTTTTAATATAAATAAGAATAAATAAAAAAATATTTTTATATATATTTATATATTTTAGCATTAAAAATGTTTGTTTTTGTATTATTTTATAAAATGGGGGGGGGGGGAGGCGTCATACGATTAAATATTTTTAAGGGAGGCGTGGTAACATAAAGTTTGGAAACCACTGCTCTAGAAGATGGGGCCTTATATTGAATTTTTTTTTGGGGGGCTCATCTTTAAATATACACAAAAATATTTTTAAAATACCGTATATCACTGAACCCCAAGGGCCCCGGGGCCTCTCAAAGGGAGATTTTCATTAAATTTTGTTTTTACTTGAGCCCTGAGGGCCCCGGGGCCTCTCAAAGAGGAATTTTTCATTAAATTTTCTTTTATTTTTATCTAAATTTTTCCATTTTTACTTGAGCCCTGAGAGCCCCGGGGCCTCTCAAAGGGAAATTTTTATTAAATTTTGTTTTTACTTGAGCCCCAAGGGCCCCGGGGCCTCTCAAAGGGAGATTTTCATTAAATTTTGTTTTTACTTGAGCCCTGAGGGCCCCGGGGCTTCTCAAAGGGAAATTTTTATTAAATTTTGTTTTTTATAAATATATGGGGGCCGATGCCGACTCGGGGCCTGGGGCGGACCGCCCCCCCCTCGCCCCCCCCTCGGTACGCCACTGCAGTATGATTTTCTAATACCTTTCATTAATTAAAATTATTTTTCTATTAACAAAATAATTTTTTACTTTCTCTTACCCTATATATGAAATATATAGAGAGGGAAAGTATTGTTTTTTTTATACAGTAGTTGAAATCAAGAAAAAAGATAAGAAATGATACAGTTTTTAATTTTCACTTTAATCCAAACAAAATAAAATTTCTTAACGTCTTTGACTCGAGTCAATCCAGTAAACTTAAATATCTTAAAAAATAAAAATTTTTCTCATTAAAATAAATATGAATAATTAAATTTTTTCAATTTTTATAATTAGATATTTTTTAAATACTTTTAGTCTGCAAATAAAAAAAAATGGGAAAATAACTTATTTAGTTACGAATTCTTATGTTAGAATGTCTTTTACTTATTTGGTTAGTTGACAGGAAAATATAATTACAGTATATAATTTATAATTAAAATTAGGACACAAACCTTGGATAGCTGAATCATTAATTTAATCATCACAAATAATTTATTCTAAAAAACTGCATTTTTAAATATATTCCTTTTTTCATATTTTTTCAGACTAAAAAGAGACAACCCAGTGGCTCGAAATGAAGACGGAGAGTGAAAATCTCCCTCCCGATAATCAAGAGATTATTTGCTGGAAGAATCATATGGAGTTCATTGTCAAAAGGAAACAGGCCGAAAAAACAAGAATATCTCAACTTTGATATCGTCTTTTTCTGAAAACGTTCGACTTTGTAAGTGTTTAATTTTTAATCTAAAAACTCTCTCATTAGAAATGTTCATTTAATTCAGGGTGGCCCTATGATTATTTTTTACCTTTCTTTGAACCTGGGACTTTTTCCAAGAAAATTATTTATAAATAAATCATTTGTAAATTAGAAAATGTTTATTTAAATCATGGGCTCGCAATTTAAAAAATTATATTTGGAGCAATTTTTGAAAAATTTTTTTAGATAAAAAATAATTAACTTTCTTGAGAAGGTCCCATTCCATTAAATTTTAAAAAAATATTTATTATTTATATTATTTTATTAATTATTAATTACAAGTTGAGCTAATTGTAATTATTAATTAATGGAGAGTTTATGATTTGGGAATCAGGAATTTATTTTTTTATTATAAATGACTTTAGCTATTTAAAAATTAAAATCACTTTTATTAATTTAATTAGGCTACATAACAGGCTACACAACAGGGTGAGTTTTGGGGTTGATTAATTAAGTAAGTCTGTTAAAAACTTTTTGAGTTATTAATTTTTAAAGTTACGATTTCTTCCATAGGAAATGTATAGAGAAATATTAAAGTATTCTTTGCAGTTGTGTACTCTCTGAAGGTAAACAAATCCTCAAGCAGGCACTGGACGAAGAGAAAAACCAACATATTTCGCAATAGATTTTTATCCGGGGTTGAGCCACCTAACTCAAAAAATATTTTATCAAACGAGATGATAAAAATAGCATTTAGCCCTGCGAACACTATGAGTGCAATCTTCAACCAAAAGAGCGTGATACCGAAGGGCGAGCGGGCAAACGTAGTATATAAATTAAATTGTACTGGCAATAATATAGAAAACTGTTCAACTATATACATAGGTACCACAAAACGGAAATTATCTCAACGAATAAGAGAACACGAATTGTCAATAATAAATAAAAAAGATAAAACGGCACTAGCCCGCCACGCCTGGGAAAAAAAGCATATTTTTGATTTCGGGGGTTTTGAAATTGTGTATAGTGACGATAATTATTTTAAAAGACATTTCATCGAAATGGTAGCTATTAAAAAATATAAAAACCAGGCATGTAATTTTAGAACAGACATCCAGTTCCTAAACGTATGCTACGAAAATCTAATTGATTTGCTAAAATTATGACATAATAATAGTCAGAGTTTATTTATTTGTATAATTTAATTAGCCGTAGAATATTATTACTTTGTCCCCATTCAATTAGTTAAGAATTCTAAAAATATAAAAATTAAAGAGAAAAAAATTTTGTTGTGTAAATTTAGAAACATTAAAAAAGAGTATTTGAAAAGCTTTTTAACTAATCAATTGTTAAACGATAATATGTATTTAAGCAAACTTTCTATTCATAAACACATTTAAACTGTAGATTAACTAATATGAAATTTAAGAATATTAAGTTTGGCAACATGGCAAAAACCTACGTCATTTTGCAAAATTTGTTGCATTAAGCTGACATCTGGCGGAGATTGAGAAATATATTTATATGTCAAACTAATTTGTTTTGACCGTTTTTAATAAGATCCTTATAGAATTAATACAAATAATTGGACAAATCAACATTATTGTCATTTAAATGAATATGGAAAAATAAGAAAAATTTAATATTATGAAAAATAAGAAAAAGAAGCCAAAATTTGACTGAGTAAGAAAAGATAAATATTTTTGCCATAGCCACTGCTTTTGGTTTATTTTAATAAAAAAAAAAATTTATTTCAGCAATTACTTATGTCTTTAAATTAAAACAAAATAAAAAACAGATTTGAACGCGAGTAAAGAAAAACAGACAAAATGAAAATAAATATAAATGTCAGAGGTTAGTTTTTTCAAAATATTACTTTTTCAATAAATCATTTAATTCCATTTGGACTAGATACTAATAAGCACACCCCTTTTTTCAGTTTCAATGCATTCTCCAAAGGAACTGAAAGGAATTTAAATCAATTAAAAGCCATAAAAATAAGCTAAATAAAAATACATTTGTATAATAATTACTTAAGTTTGATTTAATGAAAATTAAATATGTTTAAATATCAAATATCAATCAATCAATTAAATATGTTTGAATTTCTATCAAATATTGAAACTCAAATGTATTGTAACTAATAATAGTAACAGATTTTAAGATCTTAAAGGATTTTTTCTTTTTTTAAATAATCTTCTCCCAGGCATAATCCTTTTATCTATTTGATAGGCCATATTCAGGGCCGCAGACAGGGGGGGGGGGCAGGGGGGCTATATCCCCGGGGCCCGGGCCCTTTGAGCTCAAAAACTTGCCTTTTTTCCTGAGGATGCCCGGGCCCTTTAAGCTCAAATCTCAAAATTTCAATAAAGAAAATCATTTTTTGCACATTTTTTCCTGTGGGGGCCCGGGCTCCGGGCCCTTTAAGCTCAAAGCAAGTAATATTTTTCACGTCTCAGGATAGCTAAAAACGCAGATTTCAGTGTCTAATTTTCAAAAAATTTTCCATACCCCACCCCGGAAGTCGTCTGTCCGGGTTTGGCCTCAATAAATTATGGTAACCCTATGTTTAGGAAATTTTGAAAAATTTTTAAATAACTTTTTTATTTAAATAAATATTGTAAGCTAAGCTTATGTATAACTGTTTTAAAAATTGTGTAAAAAATTTTTGGCATAAAGGCCACAATAGCCTTTTACATACCTAAAAAATCTTAATGGGTGAGGGGGGGGGCCCGTATTATTAAGTAGCCCCGGGGCCCGTCAAGTCTGTCTGCGGCCCTGGCCATATTCATAATATTGCATATTGTATTTATCGTTTCAATACTTTGCATTATTCTGAAAATATTAATTCATCAAGATTAATAATTTGTTCATGAAAAAACATATAATACATTTGAATTTTTACTTACGTTTATTTTTATTAAAAGCCTATGATATTATAGGCTATTTCAAATGTCAAGTTGTTGTGATCGAAAATTTTGAGGTTACAAAATGTTTATTAGTGAGCTTAAACAAGGGGTCTCGCCTGTCTAGTTAAAATAGGAATTTAAACAAGTATTTAGGCCTAAAATATGTTTATGAATTAAGATTTTGCTAAAATGCTTTTCAAATTCTCTTTAAACATTGTTTAAGGTTTTATGAATTAGGCGGAGTAATATATATATAGAGAGAAAGTATATGGTTTCATGTCAAAAAATTCGATGTCGAGATTTTGATGGATCTTCACGTTTTGAGGTCCCCTGAATCCAAAAAAGTGGTTTTCGCGACATGGTCTGTCTGTGGGTGGGTGGGTGGGTGTGGGGTGTGTGGGGGGGGGTGTGTGGGTGGGTGGGTGGGTGTCAAATTTTAAGCATGAAGGAATTGAGCTATGAGGCTGAAATTTTATATTTAAGTTAAACACCCCCGGGACCGGAAAAATAAGCTTTTAATCAAAATCGGCCAAAGAGTACTAGTACTTTACTGATGTACTTTTTCAGTTTTTTTCGATTTTCTCAAAATTCGCTCTAACGATTTTGATTAAAATTCAAAAATCAATTATTTTTTAGATGCTCTTTCAAATGTATATTCTCGTTTTGCCCACAAAATTGTTTGAAGCACACTTTACTCTTGTGCTTCATAGGAAAGATAGGAGAAATGGTTGCCATGGTAACAAAATATAAATATTTTCCCATACTTATAAATTTTACATCTGAATTCAAATATTCCCTACTGCCGGGAACTAAATACATGTCGACACAAAAAATCTGGTGTGACAAGCACAGTGCACAACTTTCGATTACCGAAGGTAAGAGAAAGTTGTGTGCTGTGCGCCAGTCACACCAGATTTTTTTTTCTTTCACAAGTACAAAGATATGAGATTCTAGAAGTATTTTTCATGCTGAATTCAAATATAATTTCACTTTTGTCCCATCAGGCACAGTTTTAGAGATATAGAGAAAAATAAATTTATATGCTCTAAAACGGTTCTTATTTAGAATGTCCAAAATATTTTTAAGGCGACACCCCTTAAAAACATGCTGATATTTATAATACATTTAAATTTCAGCCCAATCGGAGGTTATTTAGACGTGCCGCAAACGGCTTAAAGTTTTGGAAAATCGAATTTTTTCAGTTTTTTTTTTTTTGCTTTGGACACCCTTAATGCAATTTTAGACATCCCTGATTGCAAAAACATATATTTACGATATTCTATAGTTCTTAGGCTTTGCAAAAATCATTTATTCGTGAAAATCTGTTGATTATTAAAGATATTATTAACAAAATAGTTTTAAAAAAATCTGGTGTGACTGGTCGCACAGCAGATTTTTCGTGTCGACATATATTTAGTTTCAGCCAATATATTAGAATTCTAGATGTAAAATTTATAAGTAGGTCTAAGGGAAAATATTGATATTTATATTTTGTTACCATGGCAATCATTTCTCCTATCTCCTCTATGAAGTAGGCCTACAAGCGTAAAGTGGCCTTCAGAAGATTTAAATGGCAAAATGAGAATATACATTTTAAAGAGCATGTAAAAAATAATTGATTTTTGAATTTAAATCAAAATCGTTGGAGCGAATTTTGAGAAAATCGAAAAAAAAAAAAAAAAAAAAAAAAAACTAGTACTCTTTGGTCGATTTTGATTAAAAGCTTATTTTCACGCTCCAGGAGCCATCTGGTATCCAAATGGCTTAAATAAAATCATCGGGTTGACTGGGGTCCGAACCCGCGACGTTTGGTATGGGAAGAAGGCACGCTACCTACTACGCCAAACTCGGGGGCGACAAAATACATAAATTCAGGAGTTTTATTTTTAGAATTTTTTTTTCCTCCATAACGTCTTCTATAAGAGTGAAACAAAAAGTTGGTCAAATACAGTCTGACAGACAGACATACACTCCGCTATTATGTATATGGACCCTGTTATGCATTAGTGTGTCAAGCGCAAAAAATTAAAAATTGAGTTAAACACGGAATATTGTTTCGAATGCTATAATTAATAGTATTTTTTATTAAATATGTCCTAAAAAAATTTATATTTAATGTTACTTGCACAATTGACAACAAAAATTATATATAAGCCAATGAAAACAAAAACGTTAATGTTAATTTTCAAAAATCTCGGTACCTGGCGCTTGACACACTAATGCGTAACAGGGTATATACATATATTAATAGATATAGAAGAAGATAAGCTTGAATAAAAAAAAAGTTATTCTTAATTACTTCCCCCTCCCACCCAGCTTTTTACTTTCTCTTACCTATGTATATATGCAATATATATATAGAGAGAAAGTATTGGATTCATGTCAAAAATTCGATGTCGAGATTTTGATGGATCTCCACGTTTTGAGGTCCCCTGAATCCAAAAAAGTGGTTTTCGCGACATGGTCTGTCTGTGTGTGTGTGGGTGGGTGTGTGGGTGTGTGTGTGTGTGTGTGTGTGTGTGTGGGTGTGTGTTCAATTTTAAGCATGAAGGAATTGAGCTATGAGGTTGAAATTTTATATTTAAGTTAAACATCTCCCGGGACCGACAAAATAAGCTTTTAATCAAAATCGGCCAAAGAGTACTAGTACTTTGCTGATGCACTTTTTCAGTTTTTTTCGATTTTCTCAAAATTTGCTCCAACGATTTTTTTTAAAATTCAAAAATCAATTATTTTTCAGATGCTCTTTCAAATGTATATTCTCATTTTGCGATTGAAATCTTCTGAAGACCACTTTACTCTTGTATTTCATAGGAAAGATAGTAGAAATGGTTGCCATGGTAACAAAATATAAATATTTTCCCATACTTATAAATTTTACATCTGAATTCAAATGTTCCGTCCTGTCGGGAACTAAATATATGTCGACACAAAAAATCTGGTGTGACAAGCACATAACACAACTTTCGATTACCGAAGGTAAGAGAAAGTTGTGTGCTGTGCGCCAGTCACACCAGATTTTTTTTTTTGAGCAACATTTGTATGATATGAGAGGGCAGTTAAATCGCGAATTAATCCGATAAATGTACTTAATTTAATATGGAAATATGAAAATAGGTACTTATAATAAAGCACAATAATAAGAATAATTCATTCATATTACGAGATTAAACTCTTCAAAAAAAAAAAAAAAAATGAAAATTAAAAAAATGCAAATTTTCGGTTTTAATTTTACAAGTACGTAGTTAAAAAGCTCTCTCTGTCTCTCGTCTATCATTCTTTCTCATAATTGTGACACTCTTGAAAATAAAACCATTTAATGGGTAATTAAAACCGTGGAAAGGATTAAGATATAAATATAAATTTACTCATTGTACTCGAATGAGGCGACTTGACTTGAATGAAAGATGAAATTTTGCAAATTTCACAAAGACCTTCCCTAGCTACTCTTGAATGCAATTAAAGTTCAAATCAAAAATCTTTTTTTTTACTATCTCTTACCTCTATATATATGTTAATATATAGAGAGAAAGTATTGGTTTCATGTCAAAAATTCGATGTCGAGATTTTTGATGGATATACACGTTTTGAGGTCCCCTGAATCCGAAAAATGGGTTTTCGCGACATGGTCTGTCTGTCTGTGTGTGTGTGTGTCTGTGAACAAAATATCTCAAAAACGAAAAGAGCTTGGAGGTTGCAATTTTATATTTGAGTTAGGTACACCGATGGGACGTGATACGAAGCTTTTGGACAAAATCCGTCCAACAGTACTAGTACTTTACTGATGCACTTTTTCAGTTTTTTTCGATTTTCTCAAAATTCGCTCCAACGATTTTGATTAAAATTCAAAAAATCAATTATTTTTTAGATGCTCTTTAATATGTATTACTTTCTCTACCTATGTATATATGTAATATATATATAGAGAGAAAGTATTGGATTCATGTCAAAAATTCGATGTCGAGATTTTGATGGATCTTCACGTTTTGAGGTCTCCTGAATCCAAAAAAGTGGTTTTCGCGACATGGTCTGTCTGTCTGTGTGTCTGTGTGTCTGTCTGTCTGTGTGTCTGTCTGTGTGTCTGTGAACAAGATATCTCAAGAACGAAAAGACCTAGGAAGTTGAAATTTTATATTTAAGCTAGGCACCCCCATGGGACGTGACACGAAGCTTTTGAACAAAATCGACCAAAAAGTACTAGTACTTTACTGATTCACTTTTTCAGTTTTTTTCGATTTTCTCAAAATTTGCTCCAACGATTTTTTTAAAATTCAAAAATCAATTATTTTTTAGATTCTCTTTAAAATGTATATTCTCATTTTGTGATTGAAATCTTCTGAAGACCACTTTACTCTTGTACTCCATAGAAAAGATAGGAGAAATGGTTGCCATGGTAACAAAATATAAATATTTCGCCATACTTATAAATTTTACATCTTGAAAATCGAATGTACCGTACTGTCGGAAACTAAATACATGTCGACACAAAAAATCTGGGAGACAAGACAGTACACAACTTTCGATTACCGAAGGTAAGAGAAAGTTGTGTGCTGTGCGCCAGTCACACCAGATTTTTTTCATTTTGTCATTGATATCTTCTGAAGACCACTTTACTCTTGTTCTCCATAGAAAAGATAGGAGAAATGGTTGCCATGGTAACAAAATATAAATATTTTCACATATAAATTTTACATCTTGAAAATCGAATGAACCGTACTGTCGGAAACTAAATACATGTCGACACAAAATCTGGTGTGACAAGCATACTAGATTTTTTTTAACTCACAATTTTTTCCCATCCACACTCACATTCACACACACATCTGGAAACCGAAAAAAGTTGGGAATCCCTGTTTAAACAGATACAGTATAGCCTCCTACTAAATGACATCAAGGGTCAAAATTATTACTTTCTGTGAATTTTCAATTTTGTAACATCAACAACTCTGAATCAATCTCATAGAGCAGTGGTTCCCAACCGGTGTGCCCCGGCACTCAAGGGTGCCGCGAGAATGCCTAAGGGGTGCCGCGAGATATTTAGATAAAAAAAATAAAAATAAAGAGGCGGAAAAAATAAAGTTTTACTAATAAAAAGGTCAAATGATTAAAATGGAAGCGGTAAAACTTTCCATAGGTCGGAAAATATTAAGCTTTGGCAAAAAAAGATCAAATGAATTTCACGCAAGGGAAAAAAATTTGCCCCAGGGCGGAAAAAATTTTATTTTGATAGGGGAAAAAAAAGGAAGGGTGCCGCTAGTGTGTAATATTATTCCCAACGCACCTTTGGGGGTGCCGTGGACCTCAAAAGGTAGGGAAACGCTGTCATAGAGAGTTTAAATCTCTTTCTATCAGTATATCAAATATTAAATTCAGCTAAATATATCGAGAGTTATTAAAGATTCATTTTGTTTTGGTTTTGACGTTGCAACCAATTTCAAAAAATCATTTTTTTTTTTATTAAGGTTGCTTCATTTGGCAAAAAAGTAGAAAATAATAGATTTTTTTTTTTTTTTTTTTAATACAACAAATTGAAATTTTTCACCTG
The DNA here is from genome assembly GCA_023213315.1 of Euborellia annulipes. NCBI lineage: Eukaryota > Metazoa > Arthropoda > Insecta > Dermaptera > Anisolabididae > Euborellia > Euborellia annulipes. The sequence continues at coordinate 1,456 of JAKCPI010022433.1, read as the reverse complement.
CTATCGGAATCGAAGTGTGTCAAGTCACATCAAAGTTTTTTTTTTTTTTGTGGCACACTGACGGACGACACCCCCTGCCCTCTGCCTACTTGAATTATAACCGGCAAAGAAGAAAAACCACCTGTTGGCAATGGAATTTATTTTTTTTTCCCCGTGGTTGGTTTGGTGTTCCTCCAAGTAGGCTCTCTCTGCCGATAACATATGACATTTTCCTTTCTTGACCGCGCCTTCTACAATGCCCCTGGACCCACCCAACTTTAACTAATGGATTTTATAAATCACCCCAAACAAAAAGGAGCTTTCCCTATTTAATCTACTGAAGTTGTTTGCACCATTTCGCCATTTCGATAATAAATTATATAATATTAATAATAATAAAATCTTCTCTAATTGGATTTCTATTAGTTGATAATACGTAATAATAATAGCATAACCTTTAGCAACAAGACAAACAAATAATTTAAACAAAGCTTTGTTTGTTCGTTTGTATATGCTGTATGTAGCTATATGTTGATTTAATTCCCAAATTGAATAACCCTTCCTAAATACAATACGAATACTTATTATATATATAGGCGTACTATAACTAATTTTTTAAGTGAAACTTTTATTTGATGGCCTCAAATTTTTTTGCTCTTCTATCATCAAGTCGCGTTACAAACCGTGACGTCAAAGGCCGTGACGCTACAAGCCATGACGTCACAAGCCGTGACCTCAAAATTAGGAAAGTTGAAATTTAATATATATGACGAATTATAAAAAAATAATTGTGAGATTTAATTATTCAATTTTAAAATTGATAAAATATAATTTTTAAAATAATTTAAAATGATTCAAATCTTCAATTACTAAATAAATATTGTTCTCAGTTTTACTTTCTCTTACCTCTATATATATAATATATAAAGTATTGGATTCATGTCAAAAATTCGATGTCGAGATTTTGATGGATATACACGTTTTGAGGTCCCCTGAGTCCGAAAAAAGTGGTTTTCGCAACATGGTCTGTCTGTGGTGGGTGTGTGTACAATTTTAATCATGAAGGAATTAAGCTAGGAGGTTGAAATTTTATATTTCAGTTAGCCACCCCCCCCCCGAGAGCGAAAAAAGCTTTTAATTAAAATCGGCCAAAAAGTACTAAAACTTTGCTGATGTAGTTTTTCAGTTTTTTTTTGATTTTCTCAAAATTCGCTCCAACGATTTTTTTTTAATTCAATAATCAATCAATCAATTATTTTTTAGATGTTCGTTAAAATGTATAAATATTTTCCCAAGTTTATAAATTTGACATCTTAAATTCTAATATATTGGCGGAAACTAAATATATGTCGACACGAAAGATGTGGTGTGACGAGCACAGAACACAACTTTCGATTACTGAAGGTAAAAGATAGTTGTGTGCTGTGCGACAGTCACACCAGATTTTTGCTAAACATTTGATCAGTAGAAGGTATCG